>JASDQU011403880.1:80908-92417 GCA_032191745.1 Picea mariana
ACACCCTAGAGAAGAATGGGAGGACACACATGTTGCTTCCGATTAAGGATAAGGAGGTGAAACCGAAAGTAAGCAACACTATACTTCTCATGAGTGGGAATGAACTTATTAATGAGGTTAAGAAGAAGGAGGATCCACAGTTCTTTGTGGTCAGAAAACCGAGGATTGTTCTGACTAGCACAAGAATGGATGATTTACCAGAGGAGGTTCAGGAACTGCTGGAAGAGTTCGCTGATATAATTGTGCACAAATTACCTCATTCGTTGCCACCGATCAGGAGTGTGAGCCACCATATTGACCTCATACCAGGAGCTAGTTTTCCAAACAAAGCCACGTATAGATTGACGCCGCAAGATAATGAAGAGGTTAAAAGGAAAGTCCAGGATTTGTTGGACAAAGGTTTGGTCATAGAAAGCTTGAGTTCGTGTGTTGTTCCAATAGTACTCAGTCCGAAGAAAGACGGAGGCTGGAGGATGTGTACTGATTCAATGGAAATTAATAAGATAACCATCAGGTACATATTTCCATTGCCGAGGATGGATGATCTAATGGATTGCTTGAGTGGAGCAAAGTACTTTTCAAAGATTGATTTGAAAAGCGGTTATCACCAGATTCACATGAGAGAAGGTGATGAATGGAAGACAACATTCAAAACAAACGAAGGGTTGTATGAATGGCTTGTTATGCCATTTGGCTTAACAAATGAACCGAGTACCTTCATGAGGTTGATGAACAAAGTCCCGAGGGAGTTCATCGGGAAATTTGTCATTGTGTATTTAGATGACATACTGGTTTACAGTAAATCATTGGTATAGCATCTGAAGCATTTGGCTACAGTGATGCGGAAGCTACAGCAGGAGAAGCTGTTGATAAATATGAAGAAGTCCTCATTCATGAAGACATAGCTCATTTATTTGGGATTTTTTATTTCGACGAATGAGTTGAGGATAGATCCAGATAAGGTGGAGTTAATCAAGAATTGGTGAGGTGAGAAGTTTTCATGGTTTGGTTAGTTTCTATCAAAATTTCATCAGGAATTTCAGTGGAATTAGTGCAACAATGATGGACACAGTGAAGAAAAGACATAAATCTTTTCATTGGACAGAAGAGGCTGAGAAGAGATTCAAATTGTTGAAACGGAAGATCACGGAACAACCAGTTTTGGTGTTGCCGGATTTCCTGAAGACATTTTAGGTGAAGTGTGATGCAAGCAGGTTTGCAATCGGGGCAATCTTAAGTCAGGAAGACAGGCCAATTTTGTATTTCTGCGAGAAGCTGAATGAAGCGAAATTGAAGTACTCCACATATGATAAGGAGTTCTATGCTTTCATATGGGCATTAAAGAAATGGAGGCATTACTTGATTCCAAAAGTATTTGTCTTGTACAGTGACAATCATGCATTGCAGTTTGTGACTCAACAGGAAACGTTGAATCAGAAACATGTCAAATGGGTTGAGTATATGCAGAATTTCACTTTTGTGATTAAACATATTTCTAGTGCTGCTAACAAAGTTGTTGATGCTTTGAGCAGGAAGTGTTTGCTGTTGCAGGAGTTTAGAGTCAAAACTCTGGGTTTTGATGATCTCAGGGACATGTACGTAGATGATTAGGATTTTGGAGAGGCGTATGAAGCAATTGAGAATCCAGTTCTCAGAGATAGAAGCCAGTGGGCCGAATACATGATCCGGGAAGGATTGCTGTTTAAGGGAAATCAACTGTGTATTCCGAAATGCTCCATGAGGGAGAATCTGCTGAAGGAAAAACACAGTGGAGGATTGGCCGGACATTTTGGTCATGACAAAACGTTCGCAAAGCTGAGGGAGTCATACTTTTGGCTAGGAATGCAATCAGAGGTCAATCGATTCGTGAACAGATGTAGAATTTTCCAGCATTCGAAGGGAAGGAAGCAGAATGCAGGGTTTTATCAACCATTGCACATACCAGAGAGGCCGTGGGATGCGATAAGCATGGATTTTGTATTGGGGTTGCCAAGGACACAAAGAGGTGTTGATTCAATCTTTGTTGTGGTGGATAAATTTTCCAAAATGGCACACTTCATTCCATGTCAGAAGACCAGTGACATGACTCACATCGCGAACCTGTTTTTCAAAGAGGTCATTCGACTTCATGGGTTGCCGAGGAGTATAGTTTCGGATCGAGACACCAAATTCATAGGGCATTTTTGGAGGACCTTATGGAAGAAGCTAGGAACAAACTTGTTGTTTAGTTCAATATATCATCCTCATATGGATGGACAGACATAAGTGGTGAACAGAAGTCTGGGAGACTTGCTGAGAAGCTTGGTGATAGAGCACCATAGCCAGTGGGATAGCATATTACCACATGCAGAGTTTGCATACAATGACTAAGTGAATCGGAGCATAGGCCGGAGTCCATTTCAGGTTGTCTATGGCATGCAACTGAGGGTTCAGATAGAGATAGATTTTGTTCTCATTCATCCCAAGGGTGTAGTTGGGAAGAGGATCTGTGCAAGGCGTGCGCAGGCCTGGTAAAAGTCCCAGGGTTGTGAACTTGAGTGAAGTATCGAAGGACTGCTACTGCAGGTGTGCGCAGAGTCAAAGTATTCAAACACTTGAAAGTGTTTGAAGGTTGTCGCAAGGAGTGTGAGCAAGAGGCTTCTTTCTGAGAACTTGAAGCCATGATAAAATCTCAGGAGGTATAGAACCTTCGAGTAATCACCAAGAGAAGCACAGGGAGTTGTGTCGTGAATTGTTTAAACAAGCATCGTAAGTAGTGTGCAGGTGGACAAGTCTTCGAGGAGGAATACTTGGCTCATTTCACAGAATTCATAAGGATAAACAGATGGTCGGTATTCTCCGAGGAGAATTCACGACATCCCGTGGATCGTCAGATCTTGTGGAGGTGCAGGGGAGATACGACGCCATATTCTCTAGAGGCTAAAAGCTCAGGAGGGGCAGGGTTGTTGATACGAGCCACAAGGGTCGTTGGATCTACACGTACCTCGTGTATTGGGTTTTGGTAGGTTGAAACTCCGTAGTATTGCAGCGGAAGTCACGATATTGCGATATGCAATATTCCGACGAGGACGAGAATAGTGTGGGCCATAGTGGAGTCGGTAGGTGGACAGGTGGCATGTCTTATCGAGATCTCACAGCGAGAAATCCCGAAACAATTGCATTAGGATTTGCGATACCGTGAACTCCGAAATGCCGATGGAGTAAAGCGGCGATTGAATAGTCAACCCGCACGTGTGTGGAGTTTCGGCGTATCGGACATCGGGAGTCGGGGATACAAGTTGTTTGATATCGCGGGTGGCGAAATCACGATAAGGAAAGTTTCGAAATAGAAGGAAAGGTTAGCGTTGACTGGGGTGTCGGGTCTCGGTGATTTGAGAGTACAACGTTCGATCATTGACCTCGCGAAACCGCGAAGTCCGATCTCCCAAGTGGAAAAAGGGGATCGTGTGAGATTTGCTGTGGGTGTAGATTTCCCGAGAGGGAAATAGAAGAACCTTGTAGTCCTTAAGGCCATAAGGAAGAAGAAGATCCTATGAGCGGGCGTGCTCGTGAGCGCATGCTGTGTCAGAATGAATCTGCCCTAAGGAATGATTGTCCAGAACATTTCCAAAGGAAATGACTGTCCTGCACCAACCTCCAAAATGGACCATTCTTCGAATCTTCTCACAACTATGATCCTAGAAAGAATGACTATCTGATGAGGCGGACCAGTTTTCTTGATTAACCATCAAGAAGAGAGATTGTCCTAGACCATTCCCCATGTTAACCACAATGGGAAATCATTGTCTATGGTACATCAACAATCCATTGAACCATTTTTATTACGAAAATGACCATTCGATCTGGACCATTTTCTTAACTAGAAAAATGCTTGCCCGTCAGAAATCTGAAACCACTTTCTGAACTAGAAAGTAACCCAACCTGGACCATTTTTCGAGCTGAAAAATGACTGTCCATAAATAAATAACACATCAGTGATCCCTCCCAACCTGGGAGTCATCTCTTCCTTTTTCAATAGGGAATTTGTCTCCACGAGCTCCAACTTGAGTACACAAACTCTTCTATATTGGACAGAGGCTTTACCAAAATCTCTGCTTATTCACTCATCTGTGGAGATATATATTTTTGAACCACTTTCTCTTTTATGGACTTCATCACAGAGAGTGTAATGCTTGATCTCAATGTACTTTGGTCTGTTTGGAACACTGGTATTCTATGAAGGATTTATATAGCTTTGATCAATCTTTGTTATATTCCTCTTTGTTTCTTGCTAGCTCACAACATCATGGCAAGAGTCAAATTGGAACATATCCAAGTGATACTTCTTTGGCTGTCATGAGTGTTTGTCATGGATTAGCGATTCATCATCCTAAGCTTTTGAATAACCATTCTGATACAGTATCTCTGTTATAGAAATTCTTCACCACGCTTCTGCTGTGCATTGGATATTCTCCACCAAGTTGTCTTCTTCCATCTGCATACACGGGTCTCTTTCTGGTATACCTCAAAGCCTTGAGGTTTCTCTTGATACGCTCTTTGTTCAATTGTTCTAGAGAATAGTCTTTGCCTTTATCTGATGTAGAATTCCAACCCATGGATATTGTGGATGATATAATGACTCATGTAGAAGTATGTCTGGTTTACTGGAGAAAACAATCATCATAGTCTTCTCCCTCCATTTGGGAGAACCTCTAGTCCTTGATCTTGCAATGCTTTCATTTATAAGTATTTCATACACTGTTCTTCATCACAACCTTCACTTCCTCTGCTTGATTTCTTTTAGTGAGTTCATATCAGGCTGGTAATCTTGTGATTCTCAGTACAATGATTGGTTGTTATGGCTTCTCTTTCTTTCTTGGAATCTTCATGTTCTTCCTCATGTTTCTCTTTAGCTTCTTGGGTCCATGGAGTTTCTTATAGATTCCATGCCCTAAATATTCCACTTCTTTATTTCATCATAGAATCACAGATGTGGATGGACAACCAGGGATACTTTTAGGCTTCTTTTCGAAGAAGAATTCTTCTAAAGTCAAACTGAACATGTACTTCTTTTCATGGCTACTACCATGGATACATACTTCATCATCTTCAATGGATCATAGGATTAGATCCCTCCTAATCCTTGCTTCATGTATGAGTGCATGCTTTTCTTTTGGAAGTATATAATCGTCTCCCTCCATCCATGCTTCCGTCTACATCCTTATTTCCTTCTGCAAGGTGTCATAAGTCTTTCTCCGATTTCTTCTTGATTATTGATTTTAGCTTATCTTGTGGCTGTTAATTATGTAATAAATTCCACATGATTTTCTTGATGTACTTCATTCTTTCGTGTGTATTGTCTGACTTGTAGTCATGATTATATCAATCCTATCTTATAGGTATAGTTCTTCTTGGAACATATTATCTTCTAAGAGATAGATATACAAGATATGTACATAGATTATGCAAACAAGATATGTACAAGAACTAAGAAGAGTATTGTTACCTTGTTTTTAGAGGAAGAAGTCTGTTTCATCTTACTTAGTATTCTTTGAAGGTTTCTTTTCTTCGGAAACTGATGCTTTGTGTGTCTCCTTCTTTTTCTTTAGATTGGAACAATGATTCTTGTATTGACCATATTTTTGACAGTTGAAGCATTGTATTTATGACATATCTTTCTCTAGATTTGGATTCTTTCCAAACTTCCTTTTGTTCCTGGAATTCTTGAATCTTGCTGTGAAAGCTTGATCATTTTATTTCTTTCGATGTTTCTCTTTTGCACTGATCCTTGATTCTTCTTGAGCACAACAAATCCAAATTTATTCAAATGTAGGATACTCCTTCCTTGTGTTCATACTTGTAGCAAATGCATCCCATGTCTTGGGAAGACCATTGAGTGCTATGCTTACCAGTTCTGTCTCTGAGATGATTTATTCAATAGCTTGTAGTTGATCTCTTAACTGAGAGATCCTAAAAAATTATGATATTACGCTATCATCATCATTCATCTTCATGTCACAGAGCTCATTCTTCAGACTCATTACTTGTCCAATGTTTCTGACTGAGAAGAGGTTTGTTAAGGCATCGTACATATTCTTTAATGAGTCAAGATGGAAGATGTAGGGTATCAAGTGGTATTTTATAGATTCCAATATAATACTCATGGAATTGATGTCATCGTATTTGAACTTCTCCATGACTGCAACGTTCTGCAGTTCCTTCTCTTTTCCTTCTTCAAACTCTGGTTCCACGATCTTTCCTTTCACGAAATCCAACACTTTATTCTTGGCAAGGATGAGGCCAATCCTTGTCTTCCACACTCTGAAGTTATAAGCTCCATATAACTTGTGTTCTGACTTCATAGAGTAAGTCATGGTTGCCTTGACTTGATCAGCCCTAGATTTGACCAAAAACTCAAACTTGACGTCTTAGCTTGCTGGGAGTACCAGGATATGCACTAGGCTAGGGCACACTGGTCTATCCATAAATCAGGTCAATCCCTTCACTTAAGGTGCCTCAATGAGAGGGTTAGGGTTTCTACAACAGTACCTGCTAGTAACCCCAATGATAGTGCTTTGGTGACTGCTCATGCTAGAAACCCTAGTGACAGTTCTTCAACGAGCTTAATATCCTTATGGATATGCTCCCTTCCAGTGGTTAGACTGAATGAAGGAGGTGTGGGCCCATAACATGTTAGAATATGAATGGATGTGCTCATTTTACCATAGACAATATCACTATTGTCACCCAACCATAGGCCTAAGCCACCCTCCGAGCACCTTAACCTTAATAGAGAATCATTCCAGAAGAAAGCACTAGTCTATATAGCCAAACAAAGGGTAGTGCATCTTCCTCCAAGGACAGTGCACCAAACAAGAGCTGATCAGATAGTCCAAACCATAACCAAGAGATAGTCCAATCCAAAATGAAATCTGCTAGCTGCAGCAGCTGCAACAATAACTCTCCTCCAGAATTGTGCACAAAAATACCCAACTACAGTGTGCACAAGTGTGCTCTATAGTTCTGAGAATACTGTCCAGAATGAAGACTAATCTCCTGTATTTATACTAAATCTAGTAGACTGCCAGGGTTGACTTCTCATTCTGGGTACTAATTCTTTGGTATATAATATTTCTTTTAGCCAACTTCTTCTCTTGGAAGCTAATAACCTAATACAAGATGTCCTCTTGAGCCGACTTGTCTTCTAGGGTTATTATCCAACTCATTAGGGTTTCTTCTTGCTTTCCGAAATATTCTATTCTTGTTAGGTTTACACATGGAGGTAAATACCTCCCGCAGCTACCATAATATCAATAGTACCCAACATGTACCTCAACCATAGACCAAATACATGTATCAATATAACCATAAAAATTTCTCTAGCAATACATCACACTATTCATAACCAAATATCATAAACCATTACATCAAACCATGTGCCACAACCTCACTCTTATACAAACTCTATCTGTAACATACCTCAATCAAAATCGCTCATCAATTTCACCATCCAAATCTGATTTGTAACTCTGTAATAGACCTGGTGTATATGATTACATACCTGCAAACCTTCCTTAAATTTAATAACAAGAGACTAGCATTTTCATCAAACTTTACTTTAGTCTCACATGACTAGTTTTGGATTAGTCAATAAACCTAACTTGAAATAATCATTGTGTACCTGTAATAATTTTCCATGCATTTTATGCAATTCCTCCAGGTTTCACTACTTGGAACCTCTCAAAAAAGGAGTTATAGCAAAAATGGCATACCTTGTTGAATTCTGGCTTATTATAGAGAGCGAACTTGTAGAGCGTGCCCTGCACAAAATAATTGATCTATGGATCTGAAAATCGTACACATAATACTATAGACTGTACTATAACCAACACCTTTGGTATTACTGAATTTGGATCTGTTATGAAGAATTTATAGGGTTTTTACCCGAAACACGTGTTTTAGACTAGTTTCAGGACTAGCCATAAACCCTATTTTCCATAGAGTGTAACTCCAAAAATACAACGACCCACAAGATGAAATTTGTACCATAACTACTTGGATATGTTTCCTCAATGACCTCCCAATTTCACGGTCTAAATCATTCTATAAAAAAAGTTATTGCGAAAATGGTGAGATGACTTGTAAATAACATACCTTAGAAAGCATCATCAAAATAATTTATCCTCCCTTGAATTTCAACCTTATTTACTTCACCTTCTCTCTGAAATTCGGCTTAGATATCCTTTGGTTACCTCAGTCACTTGTAGATATTCAATATTCTCAAGTGTGATTAAAATGAGAGAGACTTGCCTCTTATTTATACTTTCATGTAGCTTCTTCAAGGGGTTACCTTTTAACCATCTTAACCCACTTTCCTNACCCACTTCTAACCACTTGTCAACTTAGTAATTTCTCCATTAAATTTATTATTTAAATAATTTCTTTTGTATTTAGTTTGAATTATAGTACACTCATCACTTCACTTTATTATTTACCTTCTAAAATCTCTTAAACCACTTTGACTACTTTGACCTTTTGGGCCTTCTAAATGACTCATGGGGGTTCTCCAACTTCACATGGCCATAAATCTCTAACTGTGAGGATTTATGTGACGTTCCACATACCACTGGAAATGCCATGAAATGTACTATCCATCTATAATATTATTACCTACAAATATATCAAAACTCATACCATTCTCCATAAAACAAAGTTGGCTCCATTACCCAAACCCGGGTTCTCCAACTTCTCATGGCCATAACTCTCTAATTGTGAGGAGTTATGTGACGTTCCACATACCATTGGAAATGGAATGACATGTACTATACATATAGAATAGTCTTACCTTCAAATATATTAAAACTCATACCATTATACATGAAACAACCTTGGGTCCATTACCCAAACCTTTTTGCTACCAGAATTCTCTACCAGACTTTATCCAAGGGTTGAAATCAATCACTAAGGCTTGAAATCAATCTAAAATATCATTCTCCAATCATTGAAATCAATGAAAACCAAAAATCCATACCAAATTTCCATCAAACTAAGGTAATTTTTTGACAATCTCCCTCTTTGGCATTGATGGAAACACCAACATTGATGGAAACACTTAGTCATGATAACATTCATTCTTATACTCCTCATCAATGTTTCTATCTCTCCCCCTTTTGGGATGCTCCCCCTGACTAAACTCTCCTTTGGGTTTCTCCCCCTATCTACATGCCTTTGATTTTTCTTTGGGTTTATAAGCCTCTAATTACTTTCTCTCCCTTCATATGAATAATATCTCCCCCTTTGACAAAGGGTATCACTCTGAAGTCATATCGCTCATTCTTCTCTTGCGATAATTGATCCCCTTGGAAAAATGCCTCTATGCTCTCTCTCCAAGCATTTACCTTTGCATATGATAAATCTCTCCCCCTTTGTCATTAATGGCCAAGGTATATTTCCATCTGGGGCTGCTCCCCCTTACATAACTCTTCCTGAAACTGATCTCCCAACCTAAATTTTCCTATTTATGGTGCTTCCTCATGTACATATAAGACATATAAGATAAGCATTCAAAAGAATTCATTTTGGAATAGAAATTACTCCTAGCCTCTAGTGAAGATACTCAAAGGCTTCCCGTGGAAGCGGTTTTGTAAAGATGTTTTTCAGTTGTTCTTTTGTGCCCACATATTCAAATCTGATGTTCTTCTCTGCAACCTATTCTTGTAGAAAGTGATTCTTGATTGGAATGTGCTTCGTCTTGGAGTGCATCATCGTTTTATTTGAGATACCGTTGGCACTTTTATTATCACAATAGATTGGAATGGGCTCATCATACTCAACCTGTATATCTGTCAGAGTTTGTTTCATCCATAGAACCTGTGTACAACATGTTGCTACTGCAATATACTCTACCTTGGTTGTAGATAAGGATACTGTTGATTTTTTCTTACGTAACCACGATACTAAAAACTCACCCAAGTAGAACGTTGCTCCAATGGTGCTTCGTTGGTCATCAATGTAACCTTCCTAATCTACATCTGTGTAGGAAATAAGTGATATATCCTTTCCTTTTGGATACCATAATCCAAACTCTTATGTTTCTTTGAGATATCTGAAAATACTCTTCACTACTAATACATGTGATTCATTTGGTGCTCTTGAAATCGTGCCACTTGTCCAACTGCCTGTATTACATCTGGTCTGGATGTTGTCACATATAGTAAGCTACCAATCATTGACCTGTATTGCCTCTGGTCTGTAGACTTTGAATCATCATCTTTTCTCAACTTGCAACTGGTTTCCGTAGGACTGGTAAATAGTTTGGAATCTTCCATTCTGAACCTATTTAGCATTTCTCTGATATAGTTAATTTGAGAAATAAAAATTCCTTGGTTTCTTTGACATATATGAAAACCCAAAAAGAAGGATAGTTCTCCAAGTAATGAAATTTCAAATTCATTATGCTTATACTTCATGTAGAGGTTGTTGTCTGCGCTTCCTTTCCATAGTTCGTAGGGAGTTTTGTCATTGTTGTTTCTGAGCATTACTCTGTTTTGAATGTGAATTTTTATATGCACTGCATGTGTCCAAGAAATTTCTGTCAATTTGGAATCCATTAGCATTGTTCGATCCATTTCCTATGTAATTATCATCCATTATGATAATTTTCCTTTGTCTCTGAACCACTCTCTGAACCAATCTATGAATTCATTCTCTCATCCACTGTCATATATCTGTCTAGGACTCTGCTACACAACTGATTAATCTATCAAACTGTACTTTTGCTAACTGAATTCTCTGGATCTGTTTACTCAAACTCTGCAAGCTTCTCGAAGGATGGTTCTTTGGTCTGTCACAACTATCACATGGAATCCCCTTGTCTAATATCCATATTACCTAGGAGTCTCTAAGCCGGATGACTCAAAACAATTCCTTCTCTAATGTGTATTCATCATCATCTTCATTGGTAGATTCATCATCTATATGAGCTATGACTTCTTTCTTTCTGTCTGTGGATTCATCTTTCACTACAATACCTAAAAGTACAATCTCTTGAACCTGTTCCTTATTTACCTGTCCTTCTTTTCTTTCATTTATTTTCCAAAAATTTCTATATCTGACATCCTTCTTTTTCTCTGTAGATTTGTATTCATCTTGTTTTATTGCCAATATTGCGATCTCTGGGACCTGGTGTTTGTTCACCTGTTCTTCATGTTTTCTTATCCATACTTTCTTATATTTGATATCATTGTTCTCTTTCATGGAAGTATTGATCATGCTTCTACAACCATGAGCTATGTGTCCACAGTTATGACATTTGTAACATTCAATGTTACATGGGGCCACATAGGCATTTCTTGCTTGAACATTATAATCCATGCAATTTTCAACCTTATGTCCAAAGTTAGTACAATAAAAACAATGACCATAAAAGAAATTTTCATACCTGGGAGTGAATGATCTTCTTTGTGGTGTAGTCCTTTTGAATTTATTTCTTGATTGATCATGATCATGATTGAAGATTCTTTGTGTCTTG
>JASDQU011403881.1:8933-22338 GCA_032191745.1 Picea mariana
GCCTATCCTTTCTTGCAAATAGAAGACAGAGGAGATGACTTGATATCATCAGGTGGTATCAAGAACAATTTTTTTTTTTGCCTAAGCACAACAGGTGAAGGAAGGCAGAATATTGACATTCTGCATGGAGATCTGTTTGCATGTAGGCAACAGACATTTTAAATTCGAGTAAGTTGTGAGATAAGATGGGGATGCTCGTAGACGTAGAGTGATCCATAAGTTTTCCAGGGGGTCATGCAGAAGGGAAGGATGACTACTGAAAGCCATGGATGAGGTGGAAGGAAGGGCCACCAGCAAAAAAGAAATCTAGAGATGGATCTGGAGCTCAAAGAAATAAGAGCAAGAATGGAAAAGCTTGCATTTGAAATGTAGAAGAGTGCAAGAGCACATTGGGTATATGAATGGCCCATGAAAACAAAGGTGAAGTGGCCAGTCAAGGAATTGTTGGCCAAAGGATAGCAAAGGCTGTTAAAAATTTGGCTGAGGTATACGAAAAGCCTCAGAGATGAAGAGGAGATGGTTCATATTTTTGAACTAGAGACTGAGAAAAATATCAACGATGAGGAGGAGGAGAGATCAGATGGAGATCTCGTAAACCGCCAAATGGGAAGAGGTGAACTTTCAAATTTCCAAGTGGGAAATGGAAGGAGATCAGATGGAGGTCTCGTATACTACTAGGAGAGTAGTGCTGAAATTTCATATTACCAAGTGGGCAATGAGATGGGATCAAGAGATCTCATAGACTGTCAGGTGTGAAGAGAAGAAATCCCATATTTCCAGGTGCGAAAGGGAGAGCAGATGAGGCCATGTGAGAGTCTCATGAACTCAGAGGTGAGTTCGGATCAGTGAGAGGAGATGACATATAAGGATCAGAGGAATCTTCTGATCATTGGGGGAATTAGGGTATTCCTACCACATAACACAATTGAGGACAACAAAGGTGTTGAATATGCAGCAAAAATAGGAGGACAACCAACCGATACTTTCAAAGAAGAGGAAAAAATGGAGCAGATATCAAAAGCTACCCAAGGAAAATAAGAAGAGAATTCAACAAAATGGCTCAAAATTTTCAGCCAGGAAGCTGAAACAGAAGTGATTGCAACATTGGAGCTTGTAGCAGAAGAGGAAGTAGACAGCACAGAGTTTGTTGATTGGTGTGAAGAATTGGAAGCCCTAGAGAAGAGGGTGATGGTGCAAAGATTGCACATCCAAAAAACCAAGTTGGAAGAAGGTAGAGGATCATACCAACCCCAGGAGCAACTGGAAGAAGTTGAAATTGAACCAACAAAAGAGGAGATGACAGGAGATAATCTATCAGAAATAGAAGGTGAGTAGCAACTCAATGATGGGACTACAAGACTGGAGTCTACAGCAGGGTGGCACACTAAGGCCACAAGAAATGGAGAAAATTGCAAGGGGGATAGATTTGATCTTCCCATCAACAAGGAAGAAGTGTAGTAGAGAAGACTATATACAAAGAGCCAGCCACTGGAGCAGCTGGATGAGGTGATTGAGAAGATAAGAAGGTTGATGTTGAGGTCAGTGCAAGAAGTATTCAATGAAGAGGATATGAGCAGAGGATAACCTGCCATAGTAGTAGCAAAGAAGAAACAGAAGAAGCAGTAGTTGCAGCAGCAACAACATCATAGCTACAGAGGAGCAGATGGACAACTCTAAAAGAGGATCTGGGATCCAAGTGGATTTCAATGATGGAGAAGAGGAGCTCATGAGCAGGATCTCATGTTTTTCCTAGCATAGGAGTATGATGTAGGAGCATTGCTCCAACTCAACAAAAGTTCCAACAACGTGCTAGTAAAGCAGTGCATCAGTGTGCATTCAAAGGAGAAGGTAGGCCCAATCCTCTCATTTTAAAAATTTGAAATTGTATTGAACGATTGTAAGGATTTTAATGTCAACCATACTTTGTTAGGTAGTTTTCAAATTGTCTTAAAGGGTTTCTTGTAGTAGACCTAGATCTTATATAGGTTTGGGTAAACCATTTATGAAAACTTCAATGTAAATCAATGAAGTTAGGTGAAGAGGACGAGCTCGGCAAAGCACCTCTTTTGTAATGAAAATATCTTTCTTAAGAACAAAAGGAAGCAAGATAGAGAGAGTCTGTGTGGGACTCGGGGAAAAAGAAGGATAGGAGAGATCCAGGTAGAGTGGCCTTAGGAAGAAGAAGCTCTGAGAGAAAGAGAGCTTGAGAAGAACTAGGACTTGTTATAGTACAATTATTGTAAAAATCTATATAGACATTCAGATTAATACAAAATCATATTTCGACATAATATGTGTTTATGTGTTTACATATTTCCATGAATGAATGTTGTAGACATATGTTATATTTACATTTGCAGGGATAGATAGAATTTGTCTATATGTTGAGTTGTGATATCAGTCTGGGTTCTTTAGGCTGTGCAAGGAGTGCACAACAGAACATAGGAAGTTCTGCAGCCAGTGCAAGGTGTGCGCATCTGAACTCTATGGACTCAGAAAGAACATGCCACGAGGTCACACCAGAAGGATTTATAGACTCAAGAGGAGCCTTAGAGTTACTAAATAATCCGGAGGTGAAAACTGTGCAGAGGAAAGCACAGGGAAGACATAACGTCTGGAGTTCTGTAGAAGCTCTGCCAGGTGGGCACAATGCGTGTGCAAGAGATGTACAGAAGGAACTCTATTTCGAGTTCAATGAGAAGACAGATTCACTGACGGTTCTGTAGAGCTCTTCTAGGTGGGAATTGAGCCAGTTCAAGTGTGCACGAGAAGAAATCTTTGTCAAGTTCGAACAAAAATAGAGTTACTGAATACTCTACGAAGAAAGGCTCTGTAAGGTGTGCATCAAGAAAAAGAACACCACGAGGGTGTGAAGCATTTCTTTTCAATAAATAATTCTGATCTAACATTGAATAAATCTCAACAACACAATGAATGTGAGAGGATGGACTTATTCTAAGTCCCAAAGATCAGGAGGAACAATGCCTTTTGTGCACAGAGCAATAGAGGAAGGAACAAAATATTGGGAAACCCCATTGAGGTTTCTGAGTTGAAAAATCTTAGGAGAGGAAGAGTTTCTATAACGCAGACGATACCCAAGAGAATCAGGCTCGCAAGGGAAGCATCGAAGGCCGAGACCTTCAAGCGTCTAAATTCTTCCAAGGGAAAGGAAGAAGCATGAGCTCAGGAGGAGGAGAAATGACTATCATTGGATTGGCAGAAGCGGAGATCTGGACCATTCAAATATACGTCTAGACACTCAAAGGAGAGTGTAGAAGAGATTAAGCACAACAACCGTCTGATCTAGCGTCGAATAGCTGTAAACCATTGGATCAAGCAGAGTTGCATGAAATTTAATGGTGGGACTGTTCAACTCTCACAATGCAAGAAAATAGATCTGGGCCATCAGATATAACACCGAGGACTGATAGTTGTCCGATATGGGGTAAGGTGCGCTAGGTTTAAACCTCGTAACAACAGAGGAGATAGGAATCGTCAAGTCCCAAAAGCATTGGGACTATCCATCTCAGAGGATGCATGTCAAGAGACACACATTTCGGGGATTTGTTCACCGAGAGATCGAGAGTGAAGACTTCCCTAATTTCTCGAAAAGGAAAGTCCCAAAAGAAACAAGATCTTCCATTGTGGAGGACGTGTGGCCAAGATCCAGAAGTCGTCGAGGTTTTGGGACTTAGGTGTAGAAGGGTGGTGAAGAGAGAGGACTCGAAATCGCCGAAATTGCAAAATCATTCTAGACTGTTGGATCCGAGGTGACAGGTGTCATAGATCTACACCCATTAGAGATTTGGGCACCGATAAATCAGAGGGGAAGACTTCCCCAAAAATCGAGAAAGGATATTTCGCAAAAGAATCATAACCGTCCATCGAAGAGGACACATGGCAAGTGATCGACGTTTCAACATTTCGAGGATTAGAAGGAGGAGAGGTTGGAGTTGCATAGCAACTTCATGAACCCTGAAATCACGACATGCCCGGAGAATTTATCCCCAGGTCATAGGGCGTGTTCACATGGATGGAGGCTAAGGGAGGAGCCATAGACAGTTAATCCCTTTTCAGAATTTCGGGATACGGGAGTTCGAAGGAAGGGGGAGTCGTGAGACAGGAAGTCCCGACTCGTGAAACCACGAAACGATCATGGTCGTCCACTGAGGAAGACACATGGTTGTTAGATCTGGCCTTAGAGAAGAATCAAGATTTGGGGTTTCGAGACTTAGAAGAATGGGGTGCCTCGACATCAGGATCCTCGATATCATGAAATGTGACGAGCGCCTTTTGGATAAGGCCTGTAGTCATAATCAGTGATCATGTGGGGGTGAAGCTCGCGCTTACTGCTCAGACGCACAGGCAAGTTTCAATAAGGGACATGTGGATTGTTCGAGGGGTTCCAGTAGGGAACCAGAGAGCCATTTTGGCTCAGAAAAAGGAACGATCCAGTGACCAGGAGGTCGTGGATCCCGCTGGGGGTAGGGGATTTTCATCATGCCCCCCACTACTAAACCAAACATTTTAAAATTGTTTTGATACCAATTAAATGAAATGAATGCATTCTAAAAATTCCCAAGAAATTAAAACCATTCTTAAAACATGATTGCAACTAATTTAACATGCACACGACAACATACAACTGCTTAAACATTAGAGTAAGCACACAACAAATAATCCCATAATTGAATGCAATTCATTGAGAGTTTACATGCATTAACAACGTTATGAATTCATCTAATTATACAAAACAAAAAAACATATGATTTACTCAAGAACAGAGTATACGCACAACAAATAAAACTTAGAAATATAGACAACGTAATCAAAGATAAACACTTATCTTTTAAACCAAATGTGCAACTGGATGCAGGGGACAAACATTCCTCCAAAACATAGATTTTCCTCTCCACATATTAGTAGAAAATCACCCCTAAAGTGGTGCTATGAATCCACAAGAAAGGGGTGTCACTCCATTGTCCACCCAAAACCCAATTTTACCCACAATAGATTAGTTTTTCCTACAACTATCCCAATCCACCAACTCTCTTCCCCTCAACTAGCACAACCCAAGGAATTTGATTCCCCCTTAACTACACAAAGTTCCTTGGGACTTACCACTTCCTTCCAAGCCTCTAGAACATGTTGGATAGGAATATCTCTTGCTGGGGACTCTAGGGATTTCAATTTCAATAGGGAAAACTAACAACAACAAGCTCACTATTGTAGGGTAATTATGTGACATAGAATATCACTCTATAGGAATAAAAACCCTTTTCTTCATGAATTTAAAGCTCCCAAAATTTTCCACACATGCCCACTATGGCTTCCTTCAAACTCCAATATTCTAGTCTCCCTTTTTCCCAAAAAATAATTGTAAAAACTCCTCTATTTTTCCACACAAATTTCCTTTTCCCCCATGCAAGTCGACTCTCACTCCTGAATGTTTATTTTACTGAGCCTCCATGCTCTCATTAACTATGTGAGGTCACATTTATTCAATAAAGATGCATGAAAAAAATTATGAATTATCATGGATGTAGGAAATGAAAGAATGTATGCAATTGGGCCCATCTTCTCTAAAAATTAAAACAACCCACAATATCTCATTTCCAACTTTGGGAAAATTCCCAATGTCAATGATCTCCTCTTGGATTTAACCATTTAAAAAACATTCTCTCCCACTTTGAATTACCTATATGTCATGAATCTATCTACACAACTCTTTTTTTTGTCCTGTGCAACCTTTAAATTCTTCCTGATCTTTACCATCTTCTCTTCCATTTGCTTTAGTAATTTTGGCTCAATAACTACTATGTTTGCTAGGTGTCCTTGCTTATGAGCATGTTGCACTTATTTCCATGCAAGGCTTCAAATGGGCTCATATTCAATGATTCTTGATACCCATTATTACAAGTAAAATCAACTAGATGAATGTAATCTTCCCACTTGGAAGGTTTGTCCATCACATACATTCTTAACATATCTTCAATTATCCAATTGGTCCTTTATGTTTTCCCATCTAACTATAGACGATATTCCATACTAAAATTCAATTTAGTCCCAAATACTTTAAACAATCCCTTCGAAAATCTATAAGTGAACTTGGGATCCCCATTTGACACTATTTCTTAAGGCACGCCACATAGCCTATAAATTTCCTTCATATAATTCTCTACAATATTGGTTTCCTTGTGAATCATTTTCACTGGTATAAAACGTGCATCCTTTGTAATTATGTCCACCAATACCATGATGGGATCATGTTGCCTTGTTGTTCTTGGAAAATTGGTGTTGAAATATATTGTCCATTTCTATTCAGTAATGGGAAATGGTTGTAATAATCCTATTGGATTCATGTGTTTAGTATTTACTTTCTGACATTCCATGCATCGAGCTATGTAATCAGCCACATATTTCTTCATTTCCGAATATAAATACTAGTTTCTTACTGCTACAATTGTCTTCTAGTACCCTGGACGTCCAACATAGGGTACATTTTGCATATCTTTCAACACCATATTTCTCAATTACTGAGTGTTAGGAACATAAATTTTACCTTGAACAAGAGGATTCCATCTCCCATCTTGTAACATTTATATTTGTGTTGCACATTTTTTTGTTGTAATCCTTATTTAAATTGCGCATAATGTGAGTATGTTTTTATAGGTTCTAGAATTTCATCATTTAAGTTTTTCCTATACATACTAATGGATGCAACATGCATTTCATACACCCTCCTACTAAGTGCATCAACCACTTTATTCTCTTTTCCGTTGATGTGATTGATGTCAAAATCGTATTCACTGAGAAATTCCATCCATCTAGTTTTTTTGGCATTTTGTGTGGGCTACTCAAACAAATGTTTCATAACACTATGATATGTATTTAGTTTTATTTTTCTTCCCATGAGATAATTCCTCCACATTTTTAAGGCCTAAACTATGGATGACAAATCTAAGTCATAGGTAGCATAATCTCTTTCATTCTCCTTAAGCTTCCTTGACTCATTACATATGAAGTTCCCATTTTGTGTAAGGAATCCACCAAACCCTTCCTTGCATGCATCCATGCACACAACAAAATATTCATCATGGTATGTAGCATTTAGAATAGGTGCATTGGTCAACAATTCCTTCAAATGTTGGAAACTCTTCTCACATTCGGTATTCAATTCAAACTCTATTCCCTTCTTCTGTAGTGAAGTGATTGGATGTGGAGGCTTGGATAATCCTTCAATGAATTTTCGATAATATCTAGCTAATATTATAACTGATATCACCTCCATTGTTTGGCACTGGCCAACTTTTGATTCCTTCAATATTCTCAAGGTCCACTATTATTCCCTCCTTAGAGACAATGTGGCCTAAATAATGGATTTATCTTTGATAGAAAGTGCATTCACTTAATTTGGCATACAATTTGTACTCTCTCAACACGTGTAGCACCATCCTTAAATGTTTCTTATGCTCCTCCTTTATCTTAGAGTAGATAATAATATCATCCATGAAGACAATGATAAATTTGTCTAGGTAATTCCTGAACACTCCATTTGTTATACACATAAACGTATCTACTGCATTTGTCAAGCCAAATGGCACCACCAAAAAATCATAATGGTCATAATTTGTCCTAAATTCTATCTTCCCGGTGTCTTCTTCTCTTATTCTTACTTGACAATAACCTGATCTTAAGTAAATCTTAGAAAATATATTTTTTCCTTTCAATTAATTGAAAAGTACATCAATCCATGGTAGAGGGTACGGTTCTTTACTGCAACCTTATTAATTTGTTTTAATTCAATACACAACCTCAAAGTTCCATATTTTTTATTCATAAAGAGCATCAGGGCACCCCAAGGTGAGACACTTTGATGTATGTATCCATTCTTAAGAAACTATTCTAGTTGCATCTACAACACTTTCATCTCTGGTGTGCTCATTATGTTAGTATTTTTTTACATTGGGGAAGCTCTAGGAATTAAGTCAATAGAGAAATCAGTATATCTATTTGGTGGAAATCCTATCAGCTCCCCAAATACATTTTCACATTCCCTTAAAATTGGATAGTTTTCAAGACTTGGTTCCTCATTCTTTGTTAATTGTTCTATATGGGTTGCATATATTTAGCACAATTTACTAAAACTTCTTTTCAGTTGTAGTGATGAAATATCTCTAATATATGTAGGTCTTGGAATACCTTGCACCATCCTAGAATTTCCTTCCTCATTAAGGCATGTGAAAGCCTTGTTGTAGCAATATAGGAAAACACTATGCTTTTCCAACCAATCCATAACAATTAAGTTATCATATGACCCAAGTTATATGATTTTCAAATATTCCTTAGTGCTAAATACATTCATGCTTACTGGGCAATTTTTGACAATTTCATTGATTTTCCTCTTGGTTCTATTGGTTAAATGAACTAGTCAAGAGTATATCTAGAATCAATTAAAATAGATATGGATTGATTATCAATCTTACCTTTTACCTCAATCATGTTGGATTGGTAGTATGCTTGTCTACTATCCAAGGCTGCATAAATCCTTGGCATGATTCTACCCATATCATCCATTGCGTCAACTTCCTGAATTTTTTTCATAGTCCTCATCATATCTCTTGTGTGAAGAAAATCCTTGTATATGTGGTCTCCTTCACATCCCAAACACTTTATGGGTTGTTGTCTTGTCCTTTTCCCCAAGGAATCCATCATTTTATGTTCACCTTGTGTTGGATTCCCTTGCTAATATGTTTGGGATATGTTCCTAAAAAATGAAGGTTTTAATCCCTTCTTCCTCTGATCAATCTTTCCTTTCTTCTTATCATCCCAGGACTTTTTGAAAGATTTTCTTCATTCATTTTTCTCATACAAATAATTATCTTTTCTTATGGATTCTTCCAAATTGTTGGGCTCATCAAACTGAATTTTATCCTTGTATAATGATGAAATTCCACTCAAGGACCTTTTAATTTTGACCTTCTCATCCTTAATTAAGTTCAAATATCTTAGAAGTTCCAAGAATTTCCTCTTATACTCAATATACATGGTCATGCTTCCAATATTGAGCTCAAAGAAATCTTGCATCTTCTTGTCATAACATTACTTTGAAAAGTATCTCTGCTAGAAATATATTTTAAACTTCCTCCATGAGATCCTCTTCTCTTCAATGTGGTTAACCTGCTTAAGTGGATCCCACCACATAGATGATTTTCCTTGAATATGTTAGGCTACAATTTTGGCTTCTACATTTGATGAATAATTGTTCAATTGGAAATATTTCCTCATTCCCAGCAACCATGCTTTTACATATTTTTCTTTCTTACGATCACCATCTAAAGTAGAAGGCCTAATATTCCTAATATCTTCTTGAAAATTGTTAATTTTATAATCATGGAATCCAAGTAAATTGTTTAATGTTTATTTCCTCACTGTAAATTATATTATCATCTCACAAAACAAAATACACTTGATGGAATAATTAACCGAAATAAATAGTGGAAGCAAAGAAACCAATTTCAAACACACAAATATTTATTCCCTTCAAATAACCTTATCATTAGAATAATATCAAAGCTTACGACGGTTCTCTTACATGGAAAATGGCCCATAGAGAAATATAGAAAACTATATATAGCATCTGTAAACCCTAGCAACTCCTCCTTGGCTATACGGTCCCATACACTATCTGTCTTAGACTTTTACAAGCTTTCCTATGTTTGTAACACCTTGTTTCCCCCAGTCTGTAAAAATAACTATACTGGCCAAGAACTATGGAAAACTAAGAAATGTGGATGCATGATGTGAATGGACCTTATGAAAAAGGTAGATGAATGTAAATAATATTATGAATATATATATTGCAGGACTGCTGAGAGGGGAAGTGATGAAAAAGATACCATGATGGTTGAAGAAAGGTGGTGGAAGGCACCTGGAATGGTGGCATTAACTTCCATCGAAACCAATACCGTATTTGGTCTTCATTGGCCCAGAGAACCAAGAGCAGCTCGTTGTCCCGAATTAAATGTATCGCAAGCTAGTAGGTAGAGGGATCCTCATGAGTAATGAGGGATGGGGGTGAACCACCATCCATAGAGTCCTCGGGCTTTACCATCGTGAGGAGGACCGTGCCACATGCAACCTCATCGGAAAGGAGAAAAGGTAGGGAAGAGTGTGCAGACAAGAGACAGACACAAGGGAAGAGAAAGGAGGAAGAACTCAGGAGATATGCAGAGTGAGTGATATCAGAGAAGAAGGAGAGTAACCTTTGTTCTCGATCACTGGAAAATAGAGACGCAGTCTCATAGCATTGTGGTCTCAGCTCGGGGGTGGCTAGTGGTAAATCCATTGGGAGTCACTGAGCCTACGGTTGGGTGGAAACGAGTACCCCTCTCAACAGTTGCATCACCTCTGGTGTTTTTCTGATAAGTGTTTTACTCCTTACATCTTGAAATGTATATTCTGACATTTATGCTCATAAGCTGTGAAATTGTGAATGGTTTCCGTACAAGACTGTCTGTGTGGTGTTTTGATCAAAAATGGTAGTTGCATGCTTGTAACAGAAAAACCACGTATGGATTATGTTTATAGATAAATTTATATATACGTGTATTGAACCAAGTCAGACTTCAAGTCTGTTCTCGAGAAATCATGCCCTTATTTGTCCCCAGGAATACTCGGAATGGTTCTCTCCACAGAGATACCCTCTCTGGAAAACTTACTAAGAACCTGACAGAGGATTTGATGGCGCAAGTCTTAGTAACCCTATATGAGGAAGAATGATCCTCTTGAAATCCTGAACTAGCAATGTAGGGATAAGTATCGATCGATGGATGAGATCCCATTGGGAGATCTGCAGTGATTCATGCCCATTAGGTTGGAGGAAGAAACGAGAGCGTTACATGCCTTAACCCTTTTTCTTTATCTTCATGAGTAGTGAAGAAATCGGGACCGTAGATCCCCAAAGTCCGTGAGAGTATTTGGACTGTTGGTTTTTCCATGTCCAGGGAGCAGTGGGAGAGTGCATATGGTGGGATCGATCTGAACCATTAGATCTTAGTTAGAAAACCTGACAGCCGTTGGATCTGTCAGGAGATACATGAGGGTTAAGCCCTCGTGAATAGGGGCGAAAGTCCCGAAAGAGGAGTCGGTATCGGGATCTCGGATTTCAGTATTCTGGAAACCCTGATGATAAGAGATCAGGACACTCCATGGTGGAAGTCCCGAAATAGATCTGGACCATCCAATTAAGGGAGACCACTTCGGGAAATCGAAAATCAAGAATTTTGGAGTCCCATTGACAAGAGGTTGGGATCTCGTATTGGTAAGTCCCGAAGGGAATAAGATGGTGGCTTATGAGAAGTGGTCATACTGGCCAAGGCATAGCTCAGGGGGGCTAATTTATTATCGAAGCCTATTTGACCCTTCGGCATTTCGGTACCCGGAATACCGAAGGGCATGTACCCCTTGTGCTTGCAAGTCCTGAAATCCCTACTTGCAAACTCCTTGAATGCTAGCGCATGGTTAAGTTAACTGTTTATAGAGTTTCAGCACCCGGGGTGTGTAGATGCGAGTCCTCTCACACCCGCGAGTTCCAAAATACTAACATATGAAAACATCGAAAAGGTCTAGCATGGGTAAGCCTTGGTGTTTTGGTGTTTCAGAAACCAGGAAACCCAAGGGTCAGTCTTCGTATACACGTCAGTCCAAAAATCCCGATGGGTGAAGTCCTGAAAGAACAATACGTGGATAGGTTACAAGACTTCGGCATTTCAAAAATAGGAATACTCAAGGGCGTATTCCCTTGTACCCGCACCTCTCGAAATCCCAACTTGTGAAGTCCCGAAATGACTTAGCACGGATGGTATTTGGTGTGACGATGTTTCGGCACCTGGGGTACTTGACAATAAATCTTCTTATGCTCACTATTCCCGAAAACGTAGTTCAAAAAATTCCCTAAATGGACTGAGCAACACACATATAAACAAGTATACATAGGTTAAGGTTTTAGAGTTTCAGCTCCCGGGAAACCTAAGTGTGAGACCTCCCGTCTGCGCAGATTATGAAATAAAGATGGCGGAAACCCCGAAGCAGGGAAGCATATTTAGAGTTAGTGTTTCGGTGTTTCGGCACCTGAGACATCTAGAGGCAAACGTCTTGTCCTCGCATATCATGAAATACCAATAGGCGAAGTCCCGAAATGGAGTAGCACACATGGCTTTTCAATGGCCGAGACTACCAAAGTTCAGTTTTCCTCATGTTCACTAGTCGCGAGGTTCTGATGGATAAAACCCCGAAATGAACAAGGGGATACCTGCATCGCGATTTCCTCGTATCGTGAAAAACGATAAGTATTCTTCAATAAGGCTTGTGTCCATAACCGCCGATCAGATGAGTGTGGATAAGGAATGGAAGGTTCTCTAATGGGTTCCATAGGGACTCGGGGGATTCTATTCGTCGGAAAAAAGGAGAAAAGAGTTGAAAATTTTTAAATTTCATAGTGGGTATGTGACAAATTGGTATCAGAGCATGGTTACAACACTTGTCCTACTTGGGCTCATGAACAAGTTGTGCAGGAGCTCCATTCGAAATGCTCCTAAAAGGAGTAACCCTCTATCTTAAACCCTCTTAATTCAAAAAGGATCAAAGTTTGAAAACGAGACCCCACTGTGTATGCATGCAAAAGAGTTATGAATTTTTGCGTGGGTTATAAAAATGTATCTAACTATTGACTAACAACCAGCGTTTGTCATTGCACCCAAGCGAACGATCAGCCATGGGAATTTACAGACACAGAGAATGCTGACTCACCAAGAGGTGGGAGAAGGCTCCCACAATAGAGACGAAGAGTCTGAAAAAAGAAGGGCAGTAGGGACCCCTCTAGATCTATCCGAGACTATGAGGAGCCTCATGGTTGAATTACAAAGTTGTAAGGCTGACAATGAAAGGATGATGAAAGAACAAGAAAAGCAAATAGAAATTAATGCAGTTTTACTGCAGAGTTTATCCGATCTGCAAAGACAAATGCAGCATGAACCTGAAAATCAGAAACATGGTCATATCAATGGCCACACTGAGAGGAGCACCTCAAAAAAGGTTGACCCCAGACATAAAGGACAAGCGTTGGATGATTCCTCTGAGAAGGAAGCTGGCGATTTATAAGGATCTTCTAGCAACAGAACCAATTCCTATACCCGAAGGAAATAGAATAAGCAAAAGTATTCCAAAGGTTGAAAATTCGAAGAATTCAGAAAGGCCAAACAACTCTCCTTCAACGGTGAAATAAAGAAGGGAGAGGAAGCAGAGGCCTGGCTTCTTGGACTAAAGAAATATTTCAGAGTCCATGATTTTTTAGAAAATTTGAAGGCCCGAGTGGCCACCTTAACTTGAACGGAAAGGCTACCAG
>JASDQU011403881.1:22438-39399 GCA_032191745.1 Picea mariana
CGCTAAAAAATCTAAGAATCACAACCAAGAAAACAGGGCCTTCTTTTGATGATCATACTAGTTGGTGATGAAATCCAACGTCGCGTGATCAAGTCCAGAAGGGGTGGGGCTAGGGTGGAACAATTACAATGGCGACCTGCTTAACGGACTTACACCCTGGTGAAAGCTTCCACGCGGTAATTGTGGATTTACTTTCTAAGGCTTCCACGTAGTAATTGTGTATTTACCTTCCAAGGAGCCCGAGTGAGTTTGACCAATGTCTGCTCCAGGTACAGTGAGACTTCCCGTCACCGTCACCTTGTGTAAGAAACTAAAGATTATGGCCACTAAGGTTACCAATTCGCAGTCAGCCCCTAGGTGGGAATAGTCGACAGTTCGATCCGAACGTAAGGGCAGGGTATCAAGCCCGAAACCAACTAAGAAGCTTCCATGCAGTAATTGTGGATTTACCTCAAAGTGATCCCCATAATAGGATATTACCACCACACTCAGTTAAACCACGGAGGGATAGTCCCCGTAGCTCTCCCGAATGCAACCTCGTGCGTAACCCCTGTGTGAGAGGGGGGTCCCAGGCAGACTTATACGACAATTGGATTTTCTCTCCCTAACTCAGGATGCTATTGTTTGTTTTGACAACTTTGGAGAGTTATGCTCACAGCCTAATCCAAAGTACTACACCTATTCTACTGTTGGTGGAGGATTCTAGCAAAGAAAAAGTTCTAGATAAATTTTAATTAGCATTGATTTTAGTGGTTGTTCTTTACCCAAAGGGGTGCATGGAAGTGAAACGAATGGAATTAAGACTCTGACCCAAAGAGTGCATCAAGCATGATAAGCAGTCATTTCCTTTCGATGAACATCTAGCTAAGGGAGAGAGAGAGTTCTTTCACTAACAAGCACAACTACGAAATGCTTCCAAACAATTCTTTTCTTTTTTCAATCAAATCCTGATGTGATGCAAAGAAATTTTCAAATGCCTTCTAATATGCTCAATCAATCACTAAGATATCTTTATTGTTTGCATATGGATGATGTTCAATACAATCACAATGCTTATCTTTGCTAATTATCTTCTTGGTATGAATGAGAACCAAACTAGCATAAGAAAAAACACACAAACAATACACCCTTCGTAGTAATCAAAATGAAAAACGAAAGAAACAATCAAAAAAGAGAAACTTCACACCCGAAAACAAGAGCTGAAGAACAATGATTCTGACTGAAATCAAGATAAAGAGGCTTGTAGGCCTTTGATGATCTTCACCAGGGTCTTACTCAACTGAAGAGAAAAGAAAAGCAATGCATAGATTTCAAGCTTTACTCAACAAGAAAACTCAATGAAAATAGGTGAAAAAGGTTACAAGATCCGATCAAAAAAAGTGTTTGTCCTTCAACAAGACTGATGTCAAGGCTAAACAGGAAGAAAAATTGACTCACTAGGTCACTCAGCACAAGAGCCACAGAGGCAAACCCTAAAACAAATGCAATTGTGAAGGGTTTTTGGGCCAAAAGGAGGTTGCCGCTCTGTTGCCAAGGGCAAAGAGAATTATAGCGCTCTGTGTAGGGCTACAAAAAGCGCTGGCGCTCTGATAACACTAGGTCAGGGGCGCCAGGGTCTGAAAGCCCCAGAAATGTCAAAAAATTTCAAAAATGGAGATCTGAGTTTGACAAATATGCTGAATGTGATAAGATAAGGAGCCAATCATCTCATGAAACTAATCAAAGAGGGGTAAACCAGGTCTGAAACGATCAAGGGATAGAACAAGGTCAATGAGGAGAAAGATCCAAACAAAGGGTTTTGATTCAAGGCTATCTCCCCAGCGGAGTCGCCGGTTTCTGTTGTAGGAAAATCTGTCTGTGGACAAGTAGATCGACCTCTAAGGCTTGAACTTAACCCTAGACAGAAAAATGATTAACGTGGACACTGACTTCCTTTCAAATCTATCTAAGCCTAATGCATGAGAAGGAAGGATAATAGAAATACCTGTTAATCGACGTTTGTCCCTGCACGCTCCGAGTTGTGCTCCAATCCTTTTGCTCCTCGCTGAGGTCTTTGGACAAAACAAGATACGACCACTTCCTACTCTACTGACATTAGCTTGAAAACAGATCTATCAATGAATGATAAGTTCATGTAACATTAGACACAAACTAGAAAGAAACAGGCCAAGCTTGTCATATTAATGAGAATAACGACAATAGTACTTACAATCGTAGATGAGAATGCGACAGCTTCATCAAGTCCTCTTCGTCTAACCCTTGCCTGAAAGATCCACAACCTGGATAATAGCAGCTTCACTGATTACTCTCCTTTGGCTGACTGTAAGTTTCCTCTAAGATCATAAGTTCCATATGTTCAGTTCTTCCTCCTCTTTACCACCATAGAGCTTGCTTATATAGGTTGGGAAGGGCCTAACCTCTTGAGTTATGTTTAGAACCAGTTGGGAACCTTCTCCTTGGATCAGATATCTTTTGATAGAACCAAGAATTCAAGCTCAACCGCCTCCTAAACTCGAATGATTCTCCCTTTATTCTTCTCACCGGGCTAACAATTTACCCAGAATGGAGAGCGCTCCCTTAGAAGGGGCATCAGAGCGCTAGAATGCTCTAGAGAAGGTCAAGGGAAGCGCCAGTGCTTCAAATCTAAGAAGCACTCCTACAAAGGGGTGGAGAAGCGCTACAACGCTTCTGAGGCATGGTAGAGGGGCGCTAGCGCTTCTCAGGCAGTTTTAGGGGAGCATTCCCCTTCCAAACTCTTGACTAAGAAGCCCTCTCAGGTGTTAAGAGATGTTTGACTTTAGTGAACCAGTTTCTTCCTTCAAACCAAGTACATGAGATGTTTCAAGTGCCTCTTTAGTGTCGTCATTGTGATAGCAAGATTCAACAACATTTGCGACACTTGCGACA
The DNA here is from genome assembly GCA_032191745.1 of Picea mariana. NCBI lineage: Eukaryota > Viridiplantae > Streptophyta > Pinopsida > Pinales > Pinaceae > Picea > Picea mariana. Next base: position 25,346 of record JASDQU011403881.1, read on the forward strand.
AGTGAGAGGCATATGCGGCACTTATCCAGTTGAGTGATTTTGAGGTGTAACACCAAGTTCCTTCCTTTATTGGGTTATGGAGTCTGCCTCAAAATGATACATCTCTCTCATACCTTAAAAATGATATGATATGTGAAACAAAAGTGGTCAACAACTTTCAATGTTAGAACTATATCTACTTCTTTATGTAACATAAGGTGAATGAAGTAAATTTTACAAATTCATGTAAATAAATGAAAAATAGTTATTTATGTACAGGGTAAGAAGTTTTGTAGTGTTGAGTACTGCAAGAAGTGTTTGAGGAACCTCCCATTATTAGAATCCCCCAAAAATTATCCATATAGCTGGGCCAACTCATATGCATTTTTATCACATTTCCAATGCTTCCCTTTAGCTTCCCTTTGGGCATCCCACTTTAGGACCATATATCCTATCAACTTGGAAGGGTCCAAGTAAAAAATTATCAAATTTCCCATGCTTCCCTTTGGCTTCCCTTCGAGCATCCCACTTTAGGACCAGATCTCCTATCATGAAATTTTTATCCTTGGTTCCTCTGTAAAATATGTCTTTCATTATTACTCGATGAATATGGAACTTTATCTGGACCTTCTCTCTTACCCGCTCATTCACAACGGAATCATATTGTCTATAAAAACCGAAAACCAAAACAATTGCTCTACTAAACTTCAAACTGGAGTTAACTTCTCTGCAAACTGAAAAACAGATGCTTTAACACAAGATTATTTATGTACATAAACTTACTACTCTAATCATTGCATCCACTTTGATCAAGTGAAATGACACTTCCAATGATACCAGGTAAGTTCCTTACTTCTTGGATGAACTTCTTGTATGCACTTTTAAAAAATAAGGACAAGCAAAAGTGAAAATTGTAATATCATCTGATGGTGAAGTTCATACTTATAGTCCAAAAATAATATCATCATATAAATTAAGTCATTTGATACATTGGATAATTCATAGGTACAAATAATTAATTTAACATTAAATATTAATTTTCAAATATTCTCTTAAAGAAAAGAAAATAAAATGGAACTCATTCTGCACATAAAACTAGATGACAAGGAAGAAAAGGTTTGATAGCAAAGTTTGTGAATAATCATTATTTCCTTATAACAACTTATGTTTTTTTGTATATTTTAAGTTTTTTTCCAACAAGCATCCTTGAATGTCTTCAAACAGGTGCTAATATACAAACAAAGCCATCCAAAAAATTGATTGACATTGGGTTAATTAAGGGTTGTGAGTATATGTTGGCATATCAAAAGTTAATTTTGGAATTTGTAAATATAATTTTTTTTTTTTTACTTCTATCACTTTATAATTAATGAAACAAAAATAATACTTTATGTTAAATCTATGATTTATTATGGGGTATAAAACTTGCAGGAAACAAAGTATGGAACTAAGCCAACATAAGTATTATTGAAACAAGGAATGAGATTTGATTTTGAACATATGTTTATGATTCATGAGTCAATTCTTGATTTGCATATACGTCGCTTTTCAATTTACATTCATGTATATTATTTATTTCAATTTTCATTATTCTCACCAATGTAAATAGACTCATTACAATTTATTTTTATGTTTGTAGATGGAACTTGAAGAAGATGAAAACAATCGAGGAAATCAACCAAACATTCAGAAAAATAACCCAAGGCATGGAAGAAGCTCGAGCACTAACAACAATTTCAGTGAAGAATGATGACCAATATATTTGGATATCAATGCAAACTGCAATTGAATTTTTTTTAAATAATTGTTTGTGAAATCAAACATTTTTGTTTAATGTAATGGACATAGTGTCCCAATTGAAATATAAGGGATTACTGATAAATGCCACATTTTGTATGACAAATAGCGTCTTATTAATATAATAAAATATGTTTTAATTTATTATATTGTGTTGTTCAATGTCGTTGTGAAATGTGACATCACTGATTAAATATATGGACAATTAAATATTATAATGAAGAGATGCAAAATCTGATGATATAACAAATTAATCCAAACATCATAGCCAAATTCACTAATCAAACTATAACATATATGTAATTTTTTTTTATAAATAATGGAATTAAAAAATAGCAATAATTGCACTATCATGTGTCGATGTTTCTCGGTGTATTTTAATTATTAATCTCATCGGTGCGTTTAATATTACAACGCATTGGTGGATTTCATAAGAAATGTGCACTAGTAATTTTATGTAACCATTTAGCACTAATTTCAATATTGATTTAATACCACAAATTACATTAAAAATTTGTCCTTCAGTGTGTTTAGCGTATACGAAGCAATGATGTTTTTGTGTTATTAATAATCACCGGTTCTTTAGAATTATTAATAATCACTGGTGCATTTGTGTTATTAATATGCACCAATGCTTTTGTGTTATTGATAAGAACTTGACCTTGTTTGTTACTAAAAAGCACCAGTGCTTTCTATTTTTTAATGCACTGGGGGGGTTTCTTCCAGGTAACACACCGGTGCATATTATTTTATATAACATCAGTTCCTTATTATTAATAATGAATTGGTGCATTCTAATCATAAAGCCTCGGTGCTTAATTATTTTTATCTCTCCTGGTGCATTTTACTATTAAATCCCCACTGCTTATAAAACAAACTCCCCGGTGCTTAAATATTTTACTTCATCGATGCTTGAATATTTTACTGCCCTAGTGCTTGAATTTAAGTGTACACTAGTGGTGGTTTATGATTATTAATAATCATCAGTGTGTTTGTGTAATTAATACACACTGGTGATTTTGTGTTATTGATAAGCATCGACCCTTGTTTGTTACCAAAAAGCACCGGTGCTTTCTATTTTTTAATGCAGCAAGGGGTTTTTTCCAGGTAACTCACCGGTGCATATTATTTTATACATCATAGGTGCCTTCTTATTAATAATGCACTGGTGCATTCTAAGTAGAAAGCCTTGGTGCTTAATTATTTTTAACTCTCTCGGTGTGTTTTACTGTTATATCCTTGGTGTTTATAAGACAAATGTCCTGGTGCTTAAATATTTTACTGCTTCGATGCTTGAATATTTTACTGCCACAGTGCTTGACTTTAAGTGTACAGTACCAATGTGGTATGTGATTGTATGCCCTAGTTCTTGTACCTCATCAAATGCATCGATTTGTAAACATCTGCTAAAACCTCCGTCTGCCCATATTTTTTTAGTTATAATCAAGTTATGTTATAATATCGACAAAAACATCCGCTATCAAAAATAAATGTTGTAGCAGATATTTTTTTGACAATTTTTGTCAAACTTGTAACACTAGAAACCTCTGCTATAACCTCCGCTAAAAGGTATTTTCCTTGTAGTGCATGTCATTGTCATGTAGCTTCCCATGCCTTTTCATGTAGCTTGCCATTTTAACATATACAACAATAAATATAACTTTCCATAACATTATGCAAGGAAAAAGTCAAATCAAAATGTTGATTTTAATGAAACAAGAATAACAAAAAAATTAACCCTTCTCATCCCAAAAAATAAAAAACATTTTTTCTAGGAACATATGACTTAAATTTATATCACAAAGTTCCTTTCCATCCAATGAAGTTTTTATGATATTTTAAGTGTAGGTGAAAAGTTTACATGCCTTTCCAAGACATGCCATGCATTGCCTTGCCTTGAGTTTTCATGCCATGACATGCCATGTCATGCCTTGGCTTTCCAAGCCATGTCATGCATTTCCATGCCACACCATACCATTCCTTTCCATGCCATTCCTTACATCTCCATGTCTTTCCATGCCATTCCATGTCATGTCTTTCCTTGCCATGCATTTCCATGCCATGCCTTGCCTTGCCTTGCCATGCCTTGCCTTGCCTTGCCATGCCTTGCCTTTCCATTTTATTCCTTGCATTTCCATGTCATGCCTTTCCATACCATTCCATGCCATGCCATTTCCATGCTTTTCCAATCCATGTCATACCATTTCCATTCATTTCCAATACATGGCATTTCCACATCATTGCCATACCTTTCCATGCCATTTTCATGCCTTTCCAAGCCATGCCATGCCATTTCCATGCATTTTTTGGCCATTGCATGCTTTTAATTTCCATTCCATGCCTTGCCATGGAATGCCTTTCCTTACCATGACATTCCATTCCATTCCATGCCATGACATTGCCTCATCATTTCCATGCCTGGCCAAGCCATGCCATTTCCACCTCATTTCCATGCCTTTCCATGTCATTCCATTGTCATGCCTTGCCATGCCATTTCCATATCTTGCCTTGCCAAGCCATGCCATTTCCATATCTTGCCTTTACATTGAATTCCTTATCATTTTTTTCCATTCCATGTCATTGCATCCCATGAAATACCTTTCCTTATCATGTGATGGTATGCCATGCCATTCCCACAACCTTTCCATTCATTTTCATGTCATTCCATTGCCATGCCATCACCATGCCTTTCCAATCCATGTCATTGTCATTCCATTGCAATTCCTTGTCATGCAATGCCATTGCATCCCATTTGCATTCCATTGTCAATGCATCCCATTGCATCCTATTGTCATTCCATGCCATTTCCATGCCATTTCCATGCCTCAACAAGCCAATAAATGATATTAACTAAGTTACAACAGGACAAATATAACAACCCTTAAAACAAGTAATCATTAAATGAAATGGGGCTGAAAATCCAATCCTAAACTAGGGTTTAGATAATAAATTCTTGTTGAAATGCAAGATGACACATAACAACCCTAGAATATTCAAGAAATCAATCCCTAAAGAGATGAAAAATATGATAGAGATATAATAAAAGGTGTGAAGGTTTATTCTAATGGTGAAAAATGATAACTAAACCCTAGACGCCAATATAACAAGGATGGAAATCGAGGGTAAGTCCTAAACTAACCACAAAATTACGGGTTTTAAGACAAGGTTAATTCAAGAAGAATACAAGATAACATGCAATATCACCACTTTGATAAAACATTTATTTAATACATTCAATAAATAACCATCCATCTTCTTTCGAATAAGCATATCCATCACATCTCTTGTCAGAGATAAGCTGCCACCATTATAGCGAGTCATTCACTCTGCAATTTTACACTTTATGTACATTCTCTCATTAATAAAAAATTGTGCATTACTGTATCTTTGTGTTTATTGCAATATTTTTGTGTATCTCGCAATATCTCTATATATTTCATTTTTATATCTATGTCTTCATTTTGTTATCAAAATAATCTGGATCAGTGGTATCAAAGAAGGATGCTCATTGTCATTTCTTAGTGCAGGTCCTTGACGAGATTAGGGTACAGAGAGTTGGGTATTGAGCTAGTTTCTCTTGAGGATAAATTCTCTAGTTGGCCCAAGCGTCCTCCCATGGTAGAATAAAAGAGAGATGCAGGAGCAGAAGATCCCATCAAGCTATTGCTCGTGGAATCTCTCATGCAAAAGAGGAACGAGATGTTGGAGAATTTTTCCCAAATCCTTCAAATATTGTCAACAATAAAAGGCACGCATTCATCAAGAAGTCAATTTGGAGATGATACACCATTCAAGGTACAATTTAATTTTGATATTCTCATATTTGAAGGTCATATTGATGTAGATGCTTTAGAAATATGGTTAAATTTTCTAGAAGGTTGCTTCTCTATTCACAATTTTTTCGATAGAGAAAAGATCACCTTTGCACTCTGTAAGGCTCTCCCCCATGTCAAACATTGGTGGGAAACTTATTCAAAGAAAAATTCCACAGAGGAGTATGGAATATTTGGGAATGATCCCACTAGGTATTTTTTTATGTATGCGGTCAAGGAGCAATATTATCCTGTGGGAAACTATGATGACTAGTACATGAGATGGACCACGTTGCATCAAAAGCTGAACCAAATAGAGTCGGAGTTAAAATATACCTTCCATACATTGCGCACCAAGATAGGTATCAAATACTTTGGGAAACATCTAGTTTTGAAATACCGCAGGGCTCTACACAGGTACATCCAAACCGAAATGGAGTTTCTAGACATCTGATCATTGGGTATCACTTATAGATATGCTTCCAAAACCGAGCAGAAATTTAAGCAGAAGAACAAGTGGAAATTTGAGTCTACAAATCCATAACAACCAAAGCAAGGTATTCCTAACTCACATAATAACCAAACTCAAGAAAACATGTCTAAGACACAGGAAAAGAAGAGAAATGAGAAGATGAAAAAGGACACGAGGAAGTGGTGTTAATTCCATAGAATCTCTTGGCACAACACTGATGAATGTCGATCAAAACATTCATTGGTGGCTGAGGTAAAACAAACAGATCTGATCCCCAACTTGGACTCCGATTCAAACACTAATAAAAGGAAACATATAATTGATGCAGAACCCATTTCTATTGTCACGACCAAAACAATCCAACCATAAGAACTAGAGGATCTTGAGGAGGGAGAGCACCTCTTCCATTCACAAATGTGGATGAAGGGGGCCCCATTGCATTTTATTATTGATAGAGGAAGCCAAAATAAACTCATCTCAGCATAGGACATCAAGCAGTTGGATTTTCCATGAACACCACACCCGCATCCATACAACATCAGATGGCTTCTCCGGAGATGAGATCTTTGTGTCAGCCAATAGTGTTGCCTGTCATATGACATCCAGCCCCTCAAGGATGACGTATTGTGTGGTGTTTCCCCACTAGAAGTATGTAATGTTCTATTAGGCCAGCCATAAATGTGGAAGATCCATCTTGTTTATGAATCTTGACCTTGTAGCTTCACTGTTACTCTGGGGGGTTATCTCTATAGGATACAAGAGGTAGTTTTGACTATTGTCCCAAGAAAAAAATGAAACAAAGTAATCTCTCATAACAAAAAAATTATCCTCTTCAAAATATGTTTATAAGAGAGGGACACCGCAATCATTGCAGCCTCAAACCACAACCCTTCTATCCAGAAGAAGAAGATAAAAAATATTGTAGAAGAGCACTAATATCTTCTTATTACACCTACAAAGGTTCCTCCACAATATCTAGTCAAGTGAAGTTATAACACATCTCTTCATGATTTTTATGTTGAAAATTCACTAAAAAATTCCTCCCACACTCTAACATATCATGCAACAAAATTGTTTAAATGGATCTAATCCATCCAACAATAGGTTCATAACAACTTTCCACAAGTTAAGCAGGACAACTTCTTCATCAAAGCAAGAAAATCTCCAAGATATAGATTCAACAAAAGCTTCATCGTTGAATTCATGCAATGAATACAAATGCTTCCTAAGGGGGTAGGATTGATCCAGGAGGAAATCAGCGGCCACCCACCTATTCCACTAGCTCAAAATAGAGGTTACCACCTTGAAATTGTTTCTACATCTTTTCGAGTCTTAAACTTTTAGGGTCGTTCTGAGGCCCTAAACAACATTTTTTGGATCTTCCATAGTCACATTCTAAAATTTAGCCAGAGTGTGATGGAAAAATTTGTATTCATCAGATATACCTTTCAAACGAATTATCGTGCGCCCTAATCAAAGATTTTATGCAAAAGTTACACCCTTGGGAAGTTGACATACCAAATTACCCCATCATGGCCCACATGACTTTTGGCATTTCATATTTCGAGGTTAGGGTTCTAGATTTTATTCATGTTAAAAAGGCCTCTAGAGACTTATTGTAAACATCATCATCTTCTTTTGAATGAGCGCATCCATCACATCGCTTCTCAGAGATAAGCTACCACCATTCTAGTGAGTCATTCACTCTGTAATTTTATATTTTATGTACATTCTCTCATTAGTAAACAAATTGTGCCTTATTGTATCTTTGTTTTTATTGTAATATTTCTATGTATCTCGCAATATCTCTATATATTTCAATGTTATATCTCTTTCTTCATTTCGTTCTCAAAATAATCTAGATCAGGAGCACACCCTTCTTTCATTGCGATGGACGACAAAGACTTGTGTTGTGTTTGGGAAAGGGCGAGGAAACTTGGGAGCTCACCCAAGGAGTGGACCCATCCACCCTTAGTATCATGGGCATGCCAGAGAATTGGAATGACTCCATCGACACACCCATTTAGAGCCATGATTATCGGCACAAGGAAGATCATAAGGCAAGAGGCACATGCCCAAGGATGGGGCACATTGATCCAAGAGACGAATGATTGATGGGTGCCCATAATTATATGGGCGACCTGGGTCCATGAAGGGGCACAATGGTCGGTTGAGTGTGCAACTCATGAAAAGGCACAACACACCCAAGAGATGCATCGTTTCACACAAGAGACCATTGGAGCTCCTAAAAAAGCAAGGGTGCACAACCAAAGGGAGAATAAGAGAATTTTTGGCAAGAGATGTGGATGCAATTCCGAGGCAACGAACTGAGGTAAATTTTCCAAAATGGAAGACAAGTATTCAAGGTTTGGATACTTGGAAATTTTTGGGGAAGTTTGAAAATGCAAGTCTGTGGAGGCATGTGTGANTGAAATGACAAAAAGTCTATGGTTTTGGGCACATATGAGGTGCACCACATGGATTTGTGAATATGATTGTGAAATAGAGTCTTGTGGTGACAAATTTTATCTTGAGTGTCTTAGTGAGGTGAGGCGAGTCATTTCACTATGCCCTATTGTAAATTGAGTCGGTAGTGCTAATTTGTAATTGTTTTTCAATAACAAAGACTTGGTCGGATGTTAGGCACGGTTTGTGCTACCCAAACTATTTATGTATTGTCTTCATTTTTTTCCACAGTTGTTCTCTTGAATGCTCATGTTCATGGATGGATGCTTAAATAGTACTAAGTGTTAAATTGTGTTAACAAATTGTCTAAGTAAGAAAGAGTTGCACTAGAGTAGGAATGTGTCTCACCGGTATCCTAGAAAATAGTATGTATATGATTTAATTGAAGAGGCATAGTCTGTATGAAGTATTCTTGTTGTGACAAGAAACCAAGTAAGAACCATCACGGTTTTGCATGCTCTCAGGAGACGCACAATTAAAAGATTTGTCCGAATGTCGTGTGAGGTTGTCATAAAATGCATATCTAAAAATCAATGTGTCGAAAGATTTAAAATAATTTATACATATCTATAAGATACATAAGTTTGTACAAAAGTAAGTACGACCACAAAATTTGGAATCGCACATTGATTGCATGGTCAAGACCTTTCATTACTAATACTACACAAGTTATAAAATCTCATGCTCAATTAGACTCCTAAACAATGATGACTTATACAATCTCATTCTCAATTAGATTCTTAAACAATGATGAATTATACAATCTCATGCTCAAGTAGATCCCCAAGATAACAATGACTCAAATGGAAGATGTGTTTAAATAGTCCATACTAATGAAAAAATAAGGCTTCTCCATTGTCTAGGACCAAGGTTGCAACCCTTTAATTAAATTGTCACTAACAATTACAACTAGTAAATCCATAATATTAGTCACCAAGGAGGACACAATGCACCCTTACCAAAAATTGTCATATTGACTCGGATGGCAAAGAAAGCCAAAAAGTCTTAATTTTTTTTATCAGAGGTCATTTTTGGCGGTTGGTCGTTGTGACTCTATTAGAGTGTGGTGGTCATTGTTATACTTTGAAGCATGCTAGATAGTCTACTATGACCCGCCTTTGGTGGTGTTAGACTTCAGAGAGATCCGAGATAATCTACAATGACCCACGATGAGATGATGGTGTTAGACTTCGAAGATAACTGATAATCTACAAGTAAAGTGAAAATACTTGGAGGGAAATCCATGGGTGATGACAATGACACTGAGCTGGAGCCTAAGAGTGGAAATATGAGGGATTGAATCACTATCTTGGAGACTACCATCGAGTAGATGACAAACACATTGTTCTAGCATTGTGAGAAGGTCGAACAAATGGATACTGAGATGGATAAGATGAAGCTTGGGTTTAAAAAATCCATTTAGGAGTTCCAGACAACTATAGCTTTGATGACAGACACCTTGGCAAATGACATTGAGAGGAGACTCAAGGAAATGGAGAGCTTACTTTCCACAATCACACAGAGGTTGAAGGACCAAGATGACACCATCACATTGCTAAAAAGATATTTGGTTAATGGAAAGAGATCGAATTTCATTCCGATGAGAATCAATATAAAGGAACCAAAGCCATATGATGGAACTCACAATGCTAATTTGTTGAGAAACTTATGTTGGGAAATTTAACAATACTTGGAGTAGTTGAACGAAAGTTCGAATAAAGATAAGGTGAACCCTACAAAAATTTTCTTGACAAGAATCACTAAGCTTTGGTGGACTAACCAAGTAGAATACTTAGCAGCTGGGAGAACCATTGAGAAGATCAAAAACTAGGAAGAGATAAAGCAAACCTTGAAGGTATGGTTTAGTCTGGGGAACCAAGTGTGGATCACAAGGAATCAATTTTTGGCTCTCAAGCACACTAGTAAGATCCAAGCGTACATCAAGGATTTCACAAAGCTCATGTTTGATATCAAATACATGTCAGAAAAGGATAGACTTTTCCACTTCATGAATCGTTTTCAACTGTGGAAGTAGAGTGAGTCACAATGACAAAATGTGCAGACACTTGCAACAATGATCACCGTAGTGGAAAAAATATTGGACTTTCAAGGTGAACCAAAGATAGGTTCTAGGACCAATGAGGACATCCAAAGTGAGAAGAAATTGCAAGGGAAGGGAAGGAGGAAATAAAAAGGAAAATCAAAGACGTCCAAGGGCGGTGAAGACAATGCGAAGCAAATAGATGCAAAGAAAGAGAAAAAATCAATTTCATGTTCGATTTGTGCCAAGGAGCACTATGCAAAGAATTTTCACTTGAAATAGAAGATGAATTATTTGGAGAAGGTAGACAACCCATCTGTTGGAGTCTTGCAAGTATTGAATATTGTCATGGAAGATGAATCCACAGAGATCCAAGAGAAAGTCGAGATGAAACTTTGGTATGTGCAGGATGAATTCAATGGGAATTTAGTATTAGACATGATGGACAATGTGGTGACTCATAATTTCTTGATCGAATACATGGTGAGAAGGCTTGGGTTGCATCTTGAACTAACAAAAACAACCTTCAAGACAGTCAACGTAGGCATCAAGAGAGTCACTATTGTGGCCAAGGACATCTCGTTGAAGCATGGTGACTGGTGTGGAAATACGAGTTTCATCGTCGCTCATATGGAATATTTTGAAGTTGTGTTCGACAAGAGTTCATGAGGAAGGAAAAGGAAACATTAATTCCTCACATGAAATGTTTGGCCACTTTTTCAAGACATGCTCCATGTTTGATTCCTACCATAAGGAGGAAGGAAGGAAGAACACACATGTCTTCCTTGCAGATGGTTGTTATGGACATATAGAGAAAACAACATTACGGGGATGAACTTGGATGATGTGGAATGATGGTTTGACAGTCTAATGCAAAAAATGGAAGGAAGCTCACACTACAAGGAAAACACCCTATAATGAAGGTTTTTGCGAAAGCCCCTATAAAAATAGCCCAAAAATATGTTTGTAGTGAAGGTCAGTAGCGGAGGTGCATGGGAAGATGTCTTAGTGGATTTTTTTTAATGGTGTGTTAATAAGACTATACCTCATCGGTGCGCCACAAAAAATCAATGCACCGGTGCTAATAGAAAATGGTGCACCGTCGCAGAGTTATTTAAAAAAGAAATACGGTGCACATCATATAAAATAATCTCGCAAGCACCAGTGCGCATGAAACGGGTGCACTGGTGTGCAACAAACAGGTGTACCATCTTCACGTTTTTCCTTTTAAAAAATTGTACCAGTGCATCGTCGTCCATTGGGTGCATTGGTGCGTTCCAAACTAGTGCAGTGTCGCAATTTTTTTTTTAAAATAATAGTGCGCTATTTGCAACATTGCGCCACCAGAAATCAACGCACTAGTGTGAATAGAAAATGGTGCATCATTACATATTTATTTTTAAAAAATATAAAAACAACAGTGCACATCATCTAAAATAAGCTCACGAGCACTGGTACACACGAAAAAGGCACATCGGTGCACAAAAAAGATATGCATAGTCTACATTCTTTTTTAAAGCATATTGGTGCACCTTTGTACTCTTTCCACATTGATGTTTTCCATATGGTGCACCGTCATATGGTTTTTTAAAAATAACAGTGCATTTTTTGCAGTGGTGAGCACCAGTGCGCTTAACGTGAACACACCAGAATAGTGGTAAATTAAAAAAAAAACGATGGTAAAAAACTATTTTTACCATTTCCAGTGCATAGAATCTCTTAAGCACCAGTTCCACCTTCGCCAACTGAAGCACACTAGAATCAGTACTTTCATTGCTTTCTTTATTTTCGTTTGGTGATCAGTTCGTGGGATTCCAATTTTTCCATACGGTGGGAAAATTTCATTTTTTTTTACTACAGCCCAACCATGCCTCCTTGATGAGAAAATGTGCGGGTAAATTCCTTATTTCTTTGTACATTGTATTTTTATTGGATTAAATTGTGAAATTGAGTAAAATTTGCATTTTTTTCAAATTTTTTTTTTCAGCGCGATGTGTTCGAGTCGTTCGGCTCACACCACTCGTGGTGCACCCTGTAAATTTTATGGGGCACACCGAAAACATATAGGTCATTTTGTCGGTACGTAGTACATAAAAAAAAATATGGTGACATTTTTTCGATGTCTTTGGAATGGATTGGATATGAGGGAGATGTCTCAACCGACCATCCCCCTTCACCTTCAAACTAGATGCAACATGTTTTCTCATTTAATCAGTGGGGGTAAGTGAGGCCAATGGGGTTCCTTCAAGAGGTGCCTTGGTGAGAATTGTTGAGATCGCAGTGGGTGACTTGACATACTGAAGGAAATGAAGAGTTTTGAATGTGTTGACTTTGCAGACAAAAACAAGTTTTTGAATGTGAATATGTGAGTTCTTGAGACATAGGCGTGATGATTGGATTAACTACCAAATCAATAGAAGTCACAAGGGGATCCAATGCATAGAAGCACGGGTAGACAAACCAAAGTATGGAAGTAATATAAGTCGAAGAGAAGTGACACTTCATAAACTCATGAAACTTCCTAAGGGGGGTTTTCCTTGATGACAACAGTTGAGGAAGCAACAATCGTTGGGTGGTGACAAGATCCAAAGATGAGCAGAGACACTTTGGAAGTCAACGGATGTTTTCAGGAATGACAATGACTTGGAGTGGGGGAGGATGTAAGGGTATCTCATGACATCCACTGAGCGTGCACTCTCCTTTGGAATATTCGACAACAGAATGAATGAAGAGCACAAGGAGGAAATGATTGGTTGGTTAGATGAAGATGTTTGTTTGTGAGAAGGAAAACCTTGGGGTATGATGGTGACATGCACACCCAATCGGGAACACACCCTTATTTCCTTGCGATGGATGACAAAGACTTGGGTTTTTTTGGGGAAAGGGCGAGGCAACTTGGGAGCTCACCCAAGGAGTGGACACGTCTACCCTTAGTAGAATGGGTGTGCTAGAGAATTTGAAAAAATCCATCGACAAACCCATGAAGAGATATGACAATTGACACAAGGAAGAGCATAAGGTAACAGGCGCGCGCCCAAGGATGGGGCACGTCGGTCGAAGAGATGAATGATTAATGGGCACATGAACTTAGATGGGTGCCCTGTGTCCATAGAGGAGTGAAATGGTCGGTTTAGTGTGCAATTCATGAAGGGGCGCGATACATGCAAGAGATCCATGATTTCACACAAGAGACCCTTGGGGCTCCTATAAAATCAAGGGTGCACAACCAAAGAGAGAATACGAGCATTTTTGGCAAGATATATGGATGCAAGTATGAGGCAATGAACTGAGGCAAATTTTAGAAAATGGAAGGATACTTGGAAGGTTTTGGGGAAGTCTCAAAATATAGGTCTGTGGAGGCATGTGTGGGGAAGAACCAAAATTTGTGTTAGGTTGGTGAAAGTCTACAGAAACAAAATGAAAACAAGCTTGTGGTTGTGGGAACATCTGAGGTGCATCACAGGGACTTTCCAAGACAGTTGCAACA
>JASDQU011403881.1:46337-56340 GCA_032191745.1 Picea mariana
AGTTCCAAGAACAAACTTTGTTTCAAGTTCACCTCCTCAAGAAGGCTATAAAGGTGAAAGTTCAATCCCTCCTGCATGCAAGGCTTGTGTTCAAGATGATTGCAAATGTGTGAAACAAAATAGTTGTGACAACAATGGGGATAAGAACACTATTGTTGGTCTTTAAATGAGAGCTTGTAACTCTTCAAATTCACCTCCTCAAAGAGGCGATAAAGGTGAATGTTGAAGGTATAATTCTGCTTATCATTCAGTTGATTTTGATTATGTTAAGCATGATAAATTTGTATGTAAAAATGGAAGAAAGAATCCATGTATATATTGTGGTTTATATAACCATCATATTTCAAAATGTTGGAAAAGATTAACCGCTTTCAGGAAACCTTACAAGCAAAGACAACGTGAAAAGAGGATGCAAAAGATTTGCACTCATTGTCAGAAGAGGGGTCATCTCATTGACCAATGTTGGACATTGCGTCCAACTATTCATCCACAACACAAAAAGCAGTTGGATAAAGAGATTGGTAAGAATGGAAGAGGAGACTCCATCATTGATGTGAGTCAAGATGATTCACAAGAGGATGATTTTCAGCAGAAAAAGTCACCATTGAGTTGGTTTGGTAAGAAATGGTTGGATTTCTTGAGCAAGTAAGGCTTGCATTTTCTATTGTAAGTGCATATTTCAGCCTTATGTATGCATTTATGTTGAGAGTATGACAAGTTGCAACAGTTTATCATAACTTGTATGATGCAAGTTTGCATGTGAATGTAATTCATTTGAAGGCATTCTTGTTGTTGCACAACTTCGCCAGGAGGATGTAAAAGTGGGGTATGATGTTCACTTGTTACAGCCATGTATCTTTTTCATATTCAGATCTTATCTATCTACATGTTTTGGGTTTATGTACTTATGTTTGTACTGGAAGGAGAGTTGAAGATTCATGCACATGCATTTGTTTTTGTGTATGTGTAAGCAGTGATCCTGGTGATGGTTTATCATGAATGATTCATGGTTGTAACATGATTGTGTATCATGTTTGTCAACTTTTCATTGGGAAGGTTGATATGTTTCAAATGAGTCTCAACTGGTGTTGATGATTGTCTGACGGCTATGTTGTGTCGATCATGTTTTTCGACTTTTTTAGTCGATGGTATTTGCTGGGTTGTAAGTTGATTTTGAGTACACCGAGATGCAAGAAAACACCATGTGCTTTGATGAAGTACAAGATGCGACAGTTTGCTTGAAGAGAAAAAAGACTTTGTTGGCATCATTTTCAGTCTTGTATAAGTTTGTTTTCAAGATTGATGGTTTTCTTGGCTTGTGACAAGATGTCGCAGGAAAGTTTTTGCAGCCATTGGAGAGTGGATTGTGTTGACGCCAAAGAGTTCGAAAGAGGGACTTGATTCTCAGTGGGAAGGTTGGCAGTATTCCAAGAAAAAAGAGAACAGTGGGTCAGCAACAGTGAGAGAACAGTGTTTGAGGGACATAGTCAGTTGCAGTGCAAGGCATGTCAAAGTATCCAGGTGATTGTCAAAAAGACTTTTCATGTAGAATTAGTTGATAGAACTTGAAAGAAGAAGAGTATTGAATCTCAAACAGCTAATCATAAGCTTTTGTGGGTCCAAAATCCTTTTAGTGGGAAGGCATGATCAAAATCTGGACAGGGGTCAAATTTTAGCTCAAAAATCAAAGTTCTCGGAATTGCCTCAAAATGAACGAGAGCGTATCCCTCATCATCAGGAACCCAACACAACTCATTTGGGTTAAAACGAATGTCGGGAGCGAGATATATCACGATCTGTTCGAATCGTCAAACAGGTAAAAAAAAGGGACGCTGACTGTGCAGTCTGTATAGTCCATACAGGCTGACATGGTAAAGGTCGTACGTTGACGTGGCAGAGGTGACATGGCAGAGCTGAGTTGGCATATGCTGACAAGGCAGTTTCAGATTGAATGACAATTGGACGAATTATGTTTCGACACGTGGCATCATTTTGGCAAGTGTTTTGGTGCCACATGGCCCAGTCATGGGCTACCACGTGGAACCCCGTTATTGGCAATGGTTGGTCAAAAGTTTATGGAGTCCGTGGGGATCGAACCCCATACCTCCCCCTTTGGCAGCACTTTGGTAGTGTGTGGGCTACCACTAGCCCACACGGTGGTCCTTGTATAATCTATGGTTTTAATTACATTTAAAATGTATTAAAATGTGATATGGGGTGCATCCAGGCTAGGGCTTAGCCTTAGCCCCAGTCGCATGCATTTATATATATATGACCATCGGTTTATACATGGAGCGTGTGGGAGTTTTAAACCAAATTCAAAGCCCCGGTCGCATGGAATTTAATCATGTGACCTTAACATATATTCCGCGTGCGGGTTTTGGTATTACAACAGAGTTAGCCCCCGGTTTTATGTGTATTACCATGTGACCACCATTTTAAATGCACGCGGGGGAAATTTGGTTTTAAAAATTGTTTAGCCCATGGTTATGGGCGCCAATACATATGACCTTTCCATGGAGTGCAGGATTTTGAAATTGTTTTTTCAAACGGTTTAACATGCGCTCAACAAGTGGCATGTAATTGTTGGTTCAAAAAAACTTAGCCCTTTTGTATTTGCGCTGGGTCACATGGACCCATGTGCCCATGGTCTTGGTGGTTAGGGGCTGGCGCGCCCATAACCATCCTACAGTTTGCATCGTTATGAAGTTGGGCTTGGTGCTAGGTTTAATCATGCATTTTGGAGCGTGTTCTTGGTTGAACATATAGGAGGTGTGTTTTAGCGAACCAGAGACAACAAGCTTGAAGGAAGAGAATGGAAGGAGACCTATCTTCTTGATTTTTTGGCTGAATGAGGTGTTGTAAAAGCCCATCTAGGGGTTTTTGAACATTGTGAATCCATTGGCACTATTTTCACAGCCATTTGAAGACTTCTTTTGCATGTTTTTAACCATTGAAGTTTCAGGAAGCTCTAGGGAGCTTGAAGCCCTCATTGATTGAGGTCATGTTTTTGTGAGTCCAAGTTTGTTTTCTGTGACTGAATAGTCATTTTTGGCTAATTTTTATGATCTGAACACATTGGGACAGGTTTCAGAGGCTTTTGAGGACTTTTAGAGGTGTTTTTTCCAAAGAGAAGCTCAGGGAAGATTTAGGCCACATGTAGAAGAGGTCATGCCCGGATGAGCCATGATCTGTTTTCAGAGTTTTATTCGTCATTTTTGGGGTTTTTATGTATTATGATCCCAATGATACAATCATAATTTCCATTGAAGTTGAGTAGCATCTTGTAAAAGAATTTTTGACAAATTAATCCCAGAGAGCCAAGTCCATTGATGGAGGCTCAAGGAGAAGTAGCCCAGAGAGGGGTGAACTCCTTTATCATGTTGTTCTTGTTGTGAGTTTTTGTTGGTTATTATTTACTACAAGTGATTTTTGTTGTTGTATTTATGCAAACAACATATTTAATCTTGCAAATACCTCACACATAAACATTTAAAAGAAGAAGCATAAACTTGGCACATAATCTATCTTGCATATTTTAACACATAGAGCAAGGTCTTGTAAAGTTTTATTTTTATGAAGTAGAGGGTGCTTGCATAGCATAACAAGTCAGCCCACTATTTTTAGATCATGTTTGGTCTCATAATCCGGGTTCGATATCAGGCTGTCTTGTCACAGGGACAGTCATAGAGAAATAGAAAAATAAGAAAAATTTCAAGGTTTTTTGAGATGTCTCGATTTCGATCGTATAAAGGAGAGTTTATAGCTCCGGTAGTGAATATAGGGTGCAAAGCATAGGCCCTTTCTCGTAACTGAGTTGTATTTTGATAAATATGTATGAGGTGTAAGAAAACATTAAGTTATCTATTATGTGAGGCTCCTATCAAAGGAGAATCTCACTTGTAAACAAAAGAATAAAAAGACAAAGAAATAACCTGATGAAGCATAATATATATATAGAAATCTAAAGTGCTACTGGTCTTGTACCCGCTGATAGCCGATATAGAGGAAAAACGGTAAACAATATAGAAAACTAAAATTGATTCACTACAGTAGAATTTTTACCAAGTTATAGAGAAACATTCATCAGATACATATATGAAATGAAATTGAATATAAAATACAAGGAAACAAACTCATAACACAGTCATGACGGAATCAAAAATCTTCGGATTTGCTTTAAATTAATTCTCAAGGGACAAAACCTCTATTACAATCGACCCAAAAAGGTCCATCCTTTGTTCTTTCTTCCTATTGTATATTTATACAGATTTACATATGATGGAATCTCAATCATTCCAGCGTCTTCAGTTACAACAAGAAGAAGATCAATCATTTCATTCGTTTATCTCTGTCTTTATTTGGTACCAAAAACCCGTCCCCTTGCTTGCTCGGTATAGGTGACACATTTTTCCATCAATTGAGATATCAATATGGAAGTTTCCGCTTGGCAATTGGCCTCAACAGTATAAAAATCCTTTACCAATTGTGGCAACCTTTCTTCCATCTGTCAACCTTGGGTGCCGATAGCACATAATTGTACTACTTGGCTTAATCATCCATTTATCTATTTGAACTATGTCTACATGTGTTATTTGTGAGACTTCATTCAAATCTCTTCCTTATCCTCATTTATACTGAGCAATAATTTTGCTATATTCATTTGGCCTAGTGTTTCAGCATTGCTTTCACCATCGATGCCAAACAGACTTCTGTCTATAGTGTCGAAAGTCTCTTCACGGGATTTCCTTACCTTCTTGACTTGTTGTTTGCCTTGTGATATGTTGCACTCCCATTCTTTCAGTAAAACATTGCTGCGGGTCTGTTTCAGAATGGAAAACCTAGAACTACTTCCCCTTTCCCTTTTGTCGCAGTTATTACAACCTCTTGGAATGCAACCTGAGCCACCCTAGCTTCCCTTTCTCTGAGAGACAAATTTTCTGATACATGGTCAATAAGTAAAAGATTGTTCTGAACAGTCTCCACCTTGGCAAGTAAGCTTTGTTGAGCTATAGAAACTCTGCTCCGAATTTCCATAGCTTGGGATTGAAATATCCCGATTTTGATAGCCTGGCTTTCAGCGAATTCTAACCTAGGTTGCAGATTGTAACTTTTCTCCTTTTATAAAAAATGAACTCATTTGCAAGAAGCTCTTCCATAGTTATAGGTCTTAATTCTTCACCGAAAATCCAACCCGCATATGTGGTCCCTTTAGTGGACTGTAGGGGGGTAATAGAGGCGAAGGGATTTCCGACCTGCTTCGATGATTGGTCTGGAGTGACAACTGGGGTCAGATTTTTTGGTGGATTGGGAGTCTTTACTTCTTGTTTCGGGCCCCCAGTTTGTTCTTTCTTGACCTTGTGTTTTTATCAGTCGGGTGTTGAGTCTTTGGAGCCTTCGGCTTATGTTTGTTTCACCTCTACGGTTGTTGGATTATCACCTCGTAATACTAGGGGAAGGCAACTTCGTTGATGTTCTTAGAATTTTGAAACATCAGCCCTCTCTTTGGATGACAAGGCTTGTATCCGAGCCAAAACCTCGGAATAAGATCTCGTGCCTCAGAAAATGCCATCCTAGTGTTATAACCCTAAAATGCACCACACAGGCTTACCTGGCATCAAGCCAACTCATGTCTCTTCCTTGCCAAAGCCATGCTGAATAAAACCTTGAAAAACCACTTAAATCAAGCAACCCGCGCCCTAAACCTCTCACTGGGCACGGTGGACCGCTTGCTGGCCTTCTACTGCATGTGGGTGACTGCAGGCTAGTCCACTACAGCCCGCGTTTACCTAACAAAGCAAAAAATCAGGAAAGTTTCCGCCGGGACGAAAGGCTTTTTGTCAATTAACTGGAACTCCCAACCATGCATGGCTGAGAGTTCACCTAAAACCCTAGCTCCTTTTAACCTATAAAAGGAGGGGTAGGGGTACTATTCAAAGGAGGAAAAATCATAGCAAAGAAACTCTGCCAAAGAAAGTCCGTTTTGTCCCAACCCTTTAGCCTTGCCTCAAGCTTTAGGAGAAATTCAAGCATAAGTAGTTGGAGGACAAAAGAAGAGGAGGAGCCCAGGATCAGGATCGAGGAACGGTGGCCAGTCTCTAAAAGCATTGTAAGTTGATTCATATTGAGATTAATGAAAAAGATACTTTTCCCGTCCCAAATACATGAGTCTCATCTATGTTAGTTGATTTATGTTGTATCTCTAACCCTCTAGTAGATCAATAGCATGCATGCGTAGTTTTGTCTTGATTGCAGGAAGCTTTTTGGAAGGAGCAGCAACAACAAGGAGATAAAAACTCAACGGAGGATCTACTTCAACCATCAATAAAAAGGTTAGTTGATTCTTCCCATGTTTGCCTGAGAAAAAGGGTTATAGGTTTGGGTAGGAGGTTAAAAGTTATTATTGAAGGGTCATGATNTTGGCGACTCCACTGGGGATAGTCTTACTCTTAGGGTTTCCGGATTTGGTTAAAGATCTTTTGGGTAGTTCAAAGAAGTTTTGTCTCTGTGTCTTTTCTTATTTTGTTTTCTGTTAGTCAAAGCTAGCAGGGAACCTGGTTATCAATACCACTTTTCCTTGACTGATGCTTGATATTCATTCTCGGGACACACAGAGGTACCCGCGGCCTACAGAAGCCCTGCCCACGGGTAACCCGCGCCCTAACCTTCTACAGCCTGTGGTTTCACCCCTACTATAGTGGTTTCAGTAGCGTGTAGAGCCCAGGAAGCTTAAGAGGCAGTCTCCTCTTCCCTGTCACAAGTTTACCTTCTCAGGGGGCTTTCTGGATCCTGTCTGGGTCTTGATTGGTTTACTGTCTTGCTTTCAGTCTGCCTTATTGTTTTGGTTGTCCTTCGCATTTGTTTTCTTTTTTGGAAATTTTCCTTTTCTGTCAAGGTGAAAGCATCCAAGCCTTTAGGATACCCTGGTTGTCAATACCAGAGGCCTTTTTCAGGCCTGGGCTGCCTGTGCTTGATTTTTTCTCAGAGTTTATACCTACCCGCGGGGTGATTCATCTCTGAGCGCAGGTACCCGCGAGCTGTTATAACTCAGCACACAGTTGACCGCGTGTTGTATCAGTGACAGTCGCGGGTCTGTCTGGTTGCCTTTCAGCCTGGCTGGGGCAGTCATCCCCTCCTGTGGTGAAAAGTGCTCCTTTCAAGGTTTGGAGTCTGGAGCTGCACAATTAGTAGGTTAGGGCATCTTATCCTTAGCCTATGTTTGTTAGTTAACGTTTTGATCGAAAAGACAAAAGAGAAAAAATATTAGTTTTATGGTTTTTAAGAAAGTGTGGGAATTGGTTCTTTCTTGATTGTTTTTTCGCTTTGTGTGCTCTGATTCTGTTTGTGATCTGTGCTTTAAGCCAGCATTTTCTTTTCATTCTCTTGGTTTTGATCTTGTCGTCATTTTTCCTTGTTGCGTTATTTTGCAATAAAATAAAATAAAAATCTTTCATTTTCTTCTTGATTTGAGGATTGAGTTGTTGCATCAGTAGCTAGGAAAGAAGTCTTTTTTCATAAGTTTTTGCAGTGCATGTCTAGTATAAGTAGCTCGCAGATCTGAGCGAAATTCCTTCATATTTACTGCATGAAATCTTAGTAAATTTGAAAAAGAAAAGAAGTCTTGCATTGAAAAGTTGTTGGTTTTGCATTTTAGAAAAAGTTTGTTTCCAAGCATTTTTGTGCATTTTTCTTTGAGTCTGTTTACACACCATCAGTTTCACTTCCGCACCTTGAGACTTAACAAAGCCTATTAAAAGCAACACTAAATAAAATCAAGTAGACTTTTCTGTTTGTAGGGTGCATACACTAGCTCAGGATAGGGCCTTGGAATAGGTTGGAGAGTAAATTCTCCAAGGCCACCCAAACCAAACATTGGAGTCTGTCAATAGGAAGTGTAGAAGTCCAGTTACGGAAAGTTATTCAGGACCCCCCTCTAACACAGGGGCTAAACATGAGGTTGCGTAAGGAAAGGTAGCGGAGATAACCCCTCCAAAGCTGGACCGAGCATTGCGGAGAACACATATAGAGGATCTGTTAAGGGATTCTGTCGTTAGCATTTGTCACGGAGCTTCGTGGATCTCGAATCTGTTCGAGGTCCTCAGTCGTCTTTCAGAACACTTGCTCTCGATACCTTTGACAGGTTTCAGGCTTGATACCTTGCTCATTGTGGTCTACCCGACTTCCGACTGTACCCGCCTGATAGTTGTTCACGTGATGGCAAACTAGTTGCCAATCTTTTCTAGGGACATAGACAGGTGACTGCGAGGGTATACTGTGGTACCTAGGACAGACATCAGACCAATGCTTTGCAAACTAGACCCGGAGGGTTCTTCCGTATTCGAGTTGCACTTGCACTGGTAAGGTACACTAGTGTTGGTTGTTGTAACTGTTCTTCCTACTAATATAGTGCTTGCTTGATTTATCTTTTAGGGGCTTTCTTTTAGTGCGTGTTACTATTTGTTCGTGTAGAATACCTTAGCGTGTCGTGAATCTTCTCACAAAGTGGAGGATTCAGAGCTCTGCCGGTCACGAAGGCTTCTGGGCCTACCGTCGGTTATACTGGAGCCACCCTCGCCACCTTTGAGGCTGAAGTTAGACCAACGAGGGTCTTTCGAAGCAACCAAGTTTCAAACTATTGAGCCCGAACACATCCCGGAGGAATCAGCCGCCAATCTTGGATCGGTTGAAACCTCAAACGCTGATTCTTGGTCGGACATCATTGTGCCAATTCAATTTTACGAACGCCTATCAGTGCCTAACCCAGTTATGGAACAAATCTCTGGGAATTCTTCCATTCCTATCACTGTTGTTACCACAGGAGAAGCTTCTCCTAGCTTGCCTTTGTCGACGATCTGGGCCACCACGGTCTCGGTCACAACTACGTCGCACAGTGGTCCAATGCCATCTACAGCGACGGCCACACCTCCTTACACACCTAGTGCGATAGGCCCTCCGTTTTCATACGGTATGCCTAGTTCAGGAACAAGTCCTGCACTCACTTCTTCCATTTCACAGACTTTGGGTCTAGGGGCAGGGAGCTCTAACGCTTCCCTGCAAGGTCAACTTGGGGGCATTCCTGTCCCTTTCAATGCTTTTCCTTACGCTGGAGGTCATATCCCTCCTTCGTCCCCTTCTCTTAGTGTATTGCATCAGCAGTCTGCAGGGCAGCCTGCACACACAAGTCCACTTGGAGCCGGGAGCCAAGGAACACCTGCGCAAACACTGCCAGTAGGTTCGTCACCATTCGTTTGGAACGGGACGTTTGGTAATAACACCTTCGCATCCACTGCTTTCCCATCAGGGGGCGCACCTATTTTTGGACAATCTACGCCGACACAGGGTACTATTCCTGCGCTAGGGGCACATATACCAGGACCTTAGAACTCAGCACAAGGATCTGTTCCGTCATACGGAATGTCGTTCTGGGGAAATTCTTTCCACAGTCAATGGAACCCCGGACAGGCCTCTATGCCTCTCCCCACAAGACCGGCATGGGGGAATCCTTCCCAAATTCCCTCAAATGCGATGAATGCCCAACATCCTATGTCCTTCATGGGGAATCAGCAAACAATGTCTCCTCAAATGCAAAACCCTTACACTGGTCAAGGCAACAGTTTCGACCAAAACCCTGGCCAGCAACCAAACTTTTCCTAGCAATCTGGTGCCAGTCAAAACCCAGGACCCTTTTATCCTAGCTATCAGCAGCAACCTAAACTCCCTTTCTTGGCGACGTTACACTTTCTGGATCTAACACGATTGTTGAATGATCCTATCTGTCATGATCCGCGTTGGCCTCCTATGCCGATGAAGTTGCCTTCGGACATCCCAAAGTTCGAAGCCAAGCCTAATGAAGATCCAGGTGATCACGTGACCACATTCCACTTATGGTGTTCATCTAACTCACTGAAAGATGACTCCGTTCAGTTGCAATTGTTTCAACGCACTCTTATTGGGAGTGTTGCGAAATGGTACATAGAGCTTGATCGTTCACGATATTCCTTTT
>JASDQU011403881.1:79049-93382 GCA_032191745.1 Picea mariana
ACCAAACACTTATAGTCTGAGAGGATATCCTTTGTACCCTTAAAGAGAACTTGGTCATGGAACAGAATAGAATGAAGCAGCAAGCAGATCAAGGTCATTCAGAATGTCAATTTGCGGAAGGGGATCAGGTGTTTCTGAGACTACAACCATATAAGCAAACTTCCCTCAAGGCTGAGCATTGTCAAAAGCTAGCACCCAAATTTTATGGCCCATACATAGTTCTCAAGTGTGTGGTACAAGTTTCATATCAGTTAGCTCTGCCCAGTCAGTCAAAGCTACATCATGTTTTTCATGTTTCATGCTTGAAGAAGGTGATTGGAACCAGGTGCCAAATTCAAACCAACCTTCCAGAGTTAGCTAAAGAAGGATCCATTTGGCTACAGCTAGAAGCAGTTTTGGACCAGCGTGAGCATCTCCTATGTCAGAGAACCATCAAGGAAGTGCTAGTACAGTGGAAAGATATGACTCCAGTAGATGCCACTTGAGAGCCAGCTAACATTCTGCAGTAGTTTCCACATCTCAAGCCTTGAGGAAAAGGTTGTTTTTAAGGGGGCGGACATGTTAAGGTCCTAACCAACACATAGGTAGATCAATGTATTCTGATGTAATAAAGGTCAATATTAATAAGGCCTTTCAATAAAATAGAATAAAGAAGATGTAAGAAGACCTAATAGAAGCTTCTGCTTGTAGAAGGATCTTCCTCTAGATGCTTCTCTTAATAGACATATTTAGTATAAATAAGGGTCGAGGGTATGAAAACCCTATCTTGGAGATTATTGTAACAGAGAACTGCACGATTGGAGGTTTCCCCCTCGGAGAGGCTTGTGAACATTTCTTTCTGAATCAAAGTGTTATTTCTATTGTTGTTCTTATATCATTTATGTGTTATTGTGGAGATTATGCTGGATATTTCACTGTTATTCTTCCATTTCTAGCATTTTATTTCTGTTCTGCATATTTTATATATCTGGTATCTTGCAGTGTGGTTGTGGATTCATTGATATTATTGTCATTATGTAACCAACCCTCCTCGTGTTAAATATGTTAGTTTAGTTATATAAAGGGGTATGTTAAATATCATAGTTTAGTGTGATATACATGGGTTGGATAATCTAGTTCTATTTTTGTTAACAAATTTTTCAGATATTAGTTATCTATTTTTTATTGTATTTCTATTACAATGGCTTGAATCATTATGTTTGCATGAAGGGAAATTTTCATCCCATGGGAATGCCTATTGGACATATTCCATGTTGAGTATATGTAGTGGTAGCAGTTGCACCAGAAGCAAAGCCACTAGGTTCCTAACTACATTGTAGAGTTTAAAGTGACACTGCATCGATATAATATACTGAAAAATATTGTCTTGTTGACCACCAATATGCATGAAGATGCTTATTTTTTCACCATGAAGTTAAAGGAGAATTTGAACAGTCACATTGGTAGAGGAAAAAAATAACATAAGACAATGAGTTAGAAAATTTCCCAACTCAAAGCCTATTGGTGACGAGGAGATAAATAAAGGGAAGTT
Organism: Picea mariana; assembly: GCA_032191745.1. Lineage (NCBI taxonomy): Eukaryota > Viridiplantae > Streptophyta > Pinopsida > Pinales > Pinaceae > Picea > Picea mariana. The sequence continues at coordinate 80,581 of JASDQU011403881.1, forward strand.
CAATTAAAACTAAAATTAGTAGATGTAGAGATTCCAATCCTCCAGTAGTTCCAATAAGCCTTCTCATCTAAGAAATTCATGTGAACATCACACCACAAAGTCCCATTCCAATGAAGAATGTAGGTTGCAAAGATAGTGATGGATAAATGGCAAGCTATCATCACTGATCCATAGCCTCAAAATTGTCTAGAAAGAAACAATTGTGTCCCTTTGATAGTGCCATAGAAAAATTCCATTGACACAACTCAATAATAAATAATAGCAAAGACAATTCAACAATTGTGTATTACTACTCCAAATGAGGAAGAAGAGAGATAGGTTAATGTTTACACCAATCTATGATTGAATCATGAAACCATGTCTATATTATCATTGATAGTGGGAGTGTGAAGAACATTATTTATGTTGATGCAATGAAGATATTGAGACTGAACATCAATAATCACCCACAATGTCCTTTCCTTCTTAGATGGAAGGGAGTGGTTTTCAAGAAACAATGCTTTGTTTTGTGTAAAATTCAATGTTGTAATATGAATTCCTATGTGATATTGTAGTGATGGAAGTATGAAAAGTTATTCTTAGTTAACCATGTCTTCGGGATTGACATGGAAAGTAATATGCACAAATTCAAGTGGTATGTTTCTGTTGATGGTCAAGTCTATGATATTCCAAAAACTACAAATTATCTCTTCTAAGAAAGCTTGGAAAAGCATTACACATTTAGAAAAGTTTGTTGTTATCACTATTAGGGATGTGAGAGAACCCTGTGCATTTGGCAGATGTGTGTTTTCAACCAGAAAGGGATGAGATGTTGGGAAACAATAGTGCCAATGATTAGATGCAACCCTGAAATAGTATAGTGATGTATTCATAGATCCACAAGGAGTACCATTGCATTCTGTGGTACACCATTAGATTTATTTGGCAATTTGATCACCACTATAAAATGGGTCATTTTATCACAAATATATATGGAAGAATGATGCAATACGATGATAGATTCAAGAGCTCATTGAGGTTGGAAGGATTCGACTGAGTTCTTAACCTTGTGGCTATCCCACAATCTTGGTGCCTATGAAAGATGACATGTGGAATTTAGCTATAGACTATAGAGCATTGTACAAGATAGCAGTAAAACAATGATGTCCTTTTCCGATAATTAATGACATTTTGGATCAACTTTGAGGAACTCAATTCTTCTCTAAGATTGATCTCAAGATAGTCTATCATCATGTTCAAATATACTTAGAAGATCTATGGAATATTGTTTTTAAATCCCAAGAAAAAGTGTTTGAGTGGTTAGTGATGTATTTTTTTACTAAATATGCTACAACATTCATGTGATTAATGAATGGTGAGATCTAACCATACTTGAATGAACTCATGGTGGTGTACCTTGATAAAATATAGATTTTCAACAAATCATGAGATGAGCATATTCAACATTTGTACTAGGTGTTGCACACTCTTTGTTGTATAAGTTGTAGGTAAACCTTTCCAAGTGTTTGTTTGCAATGCCATCCATTGGTTACATTGGGTTTGAAATTTTCCAGGAAGGAATCCGAGTTGATTTTGATAAGTTGGTAGTGATTCTCTATTGGTCTATGCTAAATAATATCATAGAACTTCAAATTTTGTTGGTATTGGTTAATTTCTATAAACCCTCTATTCCAAGATTCCCACACTTGACCTGGCAATTTAACTAAATCTTAAGAGGGAATTTGAGGAAACAAGGGCTTCATCATATAGATCAATGTGCAATAATGAGATTTTGAAGAAGTGACGAGGTCAAAGCTATGCAGTGCACCTATGCTTACACTACTATATATAGATCATCTTTTTGATATATAAGATGATGCATATGACTATGGGATGGGTCTTGATATGACACAACAACATCATTCCACTGCATTTTAATTAGGGACATTCAGTGACATATTCCACAACTGTTAAAATTATGATAGAGAGATGTACTCCATTGTTTAAGTAGTTCACCAGTGGAGACACTATGTGTAGGGAAAATAGTTCATGATTCCTTCTAACCATAAACCACTTTAGTTCCTACAAACCTAGAGAAAACTTGAGAACACACCACATATGAAATAGACTTTTTGATACCAATTCCAATTGGTTATCAAACATTTACATTGAAGAGATAACAAGGTACACTATTATTTGATTCAAACACCAATAGCATTGGCAGTGGTTCTTGACACAAAAGGGTGTGATACAAAAAATTGGCCATAGTTCTACAATACACACAAATTTTTCATAATTTTATGCAATCACTCAACAAGGATGATGCACTACCTCCATAGGCCTTATTATCAATTTTATTTGTTTTCATTTGCATAATGATCCTCTCTATTGACTTGGTAAGATGTGTACACTTGTGAGTGAATCTAGGCATTTGTTGATTTGGTAATCACATTTCTTAAATTTGGTTGGACATTTTATCATATCAAAGATAGTTGCAACTTTACAATGATAATTTTATTGGCCACGTATGATACATGATGTTGAGAACCACCTCAAATTTTGTGTTGTGATAAATCACCATTTAGGTATGTATGATCCTTTTATTGTTTCCTTTAGACATTAGGAGTCTATTAGTGTAAGTTTATGGTTTACTAATGGCTAAATTTTAACATGACCGCATATTTTTTGGTTTCAATTGACTCTCTAAAATGACCATCATGGTTTCCTGTAAGAAGGATACTGCAACCTTTGATGTTGCTTCTTTTTCTTCATGTTTGTTTGTATAATTTGGGATTTCCCTCCTCTATAGTTTTAACCCATGACTCTATGCTTATTATCCATTTTTGGTATGCCTAGTGGATTATGCTTGACACAATGGATAATGTCTTCCACAAATTTCCACCCTTAGATTGATGGTCAAATTGAAGTTGTCAATTGAACCTTAGTACACTTGTTTCATAGATATAACCAATTGTGCACCCTTATACCTGGGATGAAAATCTTACTTTTATTAAATGCCGATAATTGTATACTTCATAGTTCCACTAAACATAGTCCCTTCCATGCTTGCTTTCATTTTCAACGAACTAGTCCTATTGATGTTTCACTTCTACCACCATAAACATCCTCCACTTCAAAGGTCACAAAAGAATGAGATAGGGCCAATACCTTTATTAAGAAACTTCTTCTAGTCCATGAGTAGGTTTAGTCTATTTCAGAGTTCTTGTAGTTAAAATACAAATAGAGACACAATGCACATATAATACCTCATCTTTCCAATATTGTGACCAAGTTTGGCCTTTTTTCTTTTTTCTTTTTGTATCTGTGTAATACATTTCCTAGGGAAAACCACCAAGAAATTTCCCTCATTATGAGGATGGTACCCAAGGTAAATTGGATTATGTATAAGCTTGAAGCTTTAGCATATCCTTACAATAATAAAACCAAGGTGGGGAGGATAACACTCCATCTCACAACCTCTCGAGCCAGATCCAATTGACAAAAAACAAGTTTGGATTCAATTGAAAAAGGAAAAGTTTAAAGGTTATCATTGAAAGATAAAATATCTTTAGTATGGTTCTTACTCCATTATAAAGGTAGTATGAAATAGTTCCTTCTAGTTCAACCTTCCACCCTTTTTTGGTATGCATATAGTATTTTATGTTGATCTTCCAAAGACATACTATCCACGCATGCTCAAAGTAGAAACACAGGTTTTAGGACCAACAAATGTGGACTCAAGCCATATGGTGTCATCCATTATTGATAAAATTATTTACCAATAGATCAAGTCTATTTGACATAATGATATACCTCTCTTTAGAGTAGGGATAAGCAGTGTCCATATTAGGAAAAATGGTTTACAATTGAACAGATGGAAATTCAATTTCCCTAGTTGCATCTTGAAACAATGGGTGTATATATATATATATATTCCAAAGAAAAACTCTTTGTATTTGATATCTCAGTAAGAAATAAAAATACATATAAGCTGGCCTTTTGGCTCAATTCATCTTCCCTGATACTAACCTAGACATATACATTTCATCTTCCAAAAGAGATCCATATATGATTCGTACATAGCCATACAAAATCAATCTAGACAAAACCTAACATAACTAGAATTGTCTTTAAACTCCAAGAAAACATAATTCTATATCTACCCCAAGACCTATCAACCAAACATCAAAACATAGACAATTGAGTAGCGTCTAGTAGAGCATTGTCCTTGTATTCACATTCCACAAGGATCCTTGTAGCATGATGGCTTATTTTGACAGCATATCCTAAATTATTTCATGGGGCTCATGAAATAATTTTTTTATTTTTTTTCTAAATAAATTTTGGTCATCACATCTCCAACGACAACTTTAATCGATGCAACGGTTTTTCTATATAAACAATGAAATTTTGTCATCACATATCCGACGACAACTTCAATCGATGCAATGGTTTTGCTATATAAACAACATAAAGTTTTCGTCGAATAGGAGATGACAACTTCTATTGATGCGTCGGTTTAGCTACATAAACAATAAAAAGTTGTGGTCGAATAGGCGACGACAACTTCTATTGATGCATCAGTTTAGCTACATAAACAACAAAAAGCTGTCATCAAATAGGCGACGACAACTTCTATTGATGGGACAATTTAGCTATATAAACAACAAAAAGGTGCATCGAATATGCGATGACAACTTCTATTGATGCGTCAGTTTAACTACATAAACAACAAAAAGTTTTCATCGAAGATGCGACGACTTCTATTGATGCGTCGATTTAGTTATAAAAGTTGTTGTCGCAATTTAGACAAAAATTTGGTTTCACATTGTTTGTCTTTATTGTCTCTTTTGTGAAGTTTTATCAAGTTCATCGAAAATGCCACATCACATAAACCGATGTTACAGAGACCGCAGATTTGTCGCCATATCAATGACATAGCGTTGCACTAGCGTCGAAACAACCGTCGCAAAATGGGCCAAATATGCTAGTGCTTAGAAATTCATCTTAGATATCCTTTGCTTACCTCATAAACCTATAGGTATTCAATATGCTCAAGTGTGATTCAAATGAGAGAGCCTTGCCTCTTATTTATGCTCTCCAAAACATCTTCTAGGTCACTTTGCCCACTTTCCTTATTATAGGGTTAACCCACTTCTAATTTATCCATTAAATTTGTTATTTAAATAATTTATTTTGTATTCACTTTGAATTATAGTACACTCATCACTTCAATTTATTATTTACCTTCTAAAATCTCTTAAACCACTTTGACTACTTTGACCTTTTGGGGCTTCAAGCCAACATATGAGGGTCCTCTAACTTCGTAAAGCCATAACTCTCAAACCGTGAGGAGTTATGTGACATTCCACATAACACCAAAAATGGAATGATATGTACTATCCATATAGAATAGTATTACCTACAAATATATCAAAAATCATACCGGTATCCATCAAACAAACTTGGGTCCATTACCCAAACCTAGGTTCTCCAACTTCACATGGCCATAACTATCTAACTGGGAGGATTTATGTGACATTCCACATACCACCTAACATGGTGTGAGAAGAACTATTCATCTAGGATAGTTTCACTAAAAAATTCACTTTCCTTCATCTCATTATTCCACCATTAAGCATGGTTTCTCTCACTCCACAAAGTGTCTTCCCGTGAGGGCTTTCACCATAAGGGGACCACTTTGGAGTTCATCCATATTTACTTCTTATCAACCATGACAAGACAATAATGAGTCATATTTACATTAAACAAACTTGGGTTCATTACCCAAACCTCTGTGCTACGGGGCTTTCTTCAAGGGTTGACATCAATGAAAACCAACCTTAATCAATAGTATTTTGTGGATAATGTGGATATTTGTATATTTTTGGATATGATATTAATTATTTCTTATATTCAAATATCTAGTTTGAAAGATATAGAAGGAGAAATAAAGACTAAGGTTTTCTCTTTTGGTTGCATGAGATAGTTTCAATTTTCATTAATTTATGAGTTTATTCAAAGCCTAATTCTCTTTTTGACAAAAGGGTCTTATTGTAGACAAAAATGTTCAATATTGAACCAAACTTTTCAGACGCTTGTTTTAGAGGTGTTGATCCATCCTTGATATTCTATGTATTCTTGTTTGCTTGTGAATTAAGTTTCATGGATGATAAAGGATATCTTGCAGAGTCAAAATGGAAGCAGTTTGTGGCAAGTTGGTCCAGATTATAAATTTTAGTTTTACTTGATTGTCAGATTCCTTTTGTATGGTGTTGATCGAGGATCTCTAAATCACTTTTGATATCTCATAATGAAATAAAATTAGATTGTTATTCTGTCTCATATATGTGTATTTATGACTTGGTTACTTTTTTCTTTTTGAGCTCCATGTTTCCTTTATTATAAAATCTGTGTATATTACAGAAACTTATATTAATTTTATTTTATATTGCAACATTCTTTTCATTAATAAATCAGCCTCAATCCTAGTAATTAATACTTATGGATTGGGAGAATATTTTTGAGGCTATAAAACCAAGGGTAACATTCTCGACTATCTTGTCCTAGCCAGACAAGATTCGAAAATGATTGAGTAAGGTAATTCATACCTTTTCCTCAACATGACGTTGTTTCACAGATTGATTTTATAAAATGATATCATCAATTATGGATTAAGGAGGAATATATCCCTAAGACCCCATTTAAGATGAGATTCAGACACTTTGAGTTTATTTTTTTATTGTTTGGACTGACAAATGCCCCAATAGTATTCATGAGTTTGATGAATGGGGTGTTTCATGAATACTTGAAAACATTTGTTCAAGTGTTTATTGATGTCATACTGATTTATTTTGTATGAAAGAAGGACATGATGTACACTTGAGATTGATCTTACAGTGTCTATGAGAAAATAAATTGTACATAAATTATCGAAATATTCTTTTTATTAATCAAATATTCATTACTTGGGACATATCATATCCAGTGAAGGTATCATTGTGGATCTAGTGAAAGTATAAGCCATTATGGAATGGCCAGCACCGACAAACATACAATAAGTACATAGATTTATGGGTTTAGTGGGATATTATCGATGGTTTGTTGAATGTTTTTCGAAGATAGAAAATTCAATCACAGAATTGCAGAAGAAAAACAAGAAGTTTGTATGGACTGAGAAATGCACGAAAGAATTTCAAAATCTCAAAGAGTTGTTGATGAAAACATCGATACTAAAGGTCACCGACATGGAAAATGAATTCTTGGTATGCACAGACGCATCCAAGGAAGGTTTAGGCAAAGTTTTGATGCAAGACGATCAAGTGATCACTTACATTTCAAGGAAATTGAGAAGGCATGAGGAAAACTATGCAACTCATGAATTGGAGTTATTGTCAATTGTATATGCCTTGAGAGTATGGAGAAATTATTTAATTGGACAAAAAATTAAATTAAAGACATATCATTGTGGATTACAACATATTTTTACGTAGAAAAAATTTAAATAATGACAAAGGCGTTGGTCAAAATTACTTAGCAAATGCAATTTTGAGATTACTTACATTAAAGGAATGATGAACAGAGTAGCAGATGTGTTGATTCAGAGAAAACGATGAATTAATAAGTTTGATCTTGACTGAAGCGCATTGATCAATGTACATGGTTCATCTGAGAGTCACGAATATGAAGGTAGACCTTGAGACTTTATTCTTCTGGAAAGGAATGAAAGAGGACATAGTTAGTTGCATGGCGAGATGTCTAGAATGTCAGCAAATGAAGGATGAGCATAGAAATATAGTAGTATTTTTACAGTTGCATGCTATTCATGAATCAAAATGGGAGGTCATTTCGATGGATTTTATTGTGGGATTTCCACAGATGACAAGGAGACACGATTTGATTTTCGTGGTAATTGGCACTTTGTTGAAGATTGCACATTTTATTCCAATATGTACGATGTATCAAGCGCCAGACCTAGCTAGATTATTTGTCAGGGAGATTTTGAGATTACATGGTCGACCAAGAAGAATCCTATCCGATCGAGGATCAGTGTTTACATGACAGTTTTGGACCAGTTTCCAAGAAGTCGTGGGAACACAACTAAACTTTAGTACAACATATCACCAAGAGAAAGACATAAAAACATAAAGAATGAACCAGGTTTTGGAGGATATGTTGCATATGTATGTAATGGACCAACAAAAATATTGGGAAGACTTCTTTCCATTAGTATAATTTTTATACAACAACAGTTACCATAGTATGATTAAGATGGCACTGTTTAATTTTATTTACGGGTGACTGTGTCAGACATCGTTAAGTTGGGATCGACTTGAGGATAGGGTCATGGTGGGATCGGAAGTGATCCAAGAAATGGAAGAATAGATGCAATTGATAAGACAAAGGATTAAAGAAGCACAAGCTCGACATAAGAGCTATGTTTATGCTCATCATGTTAAGTGTAGTTATGAAATTGGAGACATAGTTTTCTTGTGGGTAAAACCACACAAGAGTTCGATCAAGTTTGGAAAGGGTGATAAAATATCTCCTAGGTATGTGGGACCTTTATAGGTTGTGGAAAGAAAGGGACCCATGGCTTATCGTCTAGCCTTGCCTGATTCTTTGAGGTGTATGCATGATGTATTTCATGTATCTGTTTTGCAACATTATATGAGTGATCTATCACATGTTATTGACATGATTTGTTTGCAGGTGTCGGATGAGGGTACTCTCATGGTGGAGCCAATAAACATTATGTACCATCAAATTCGACAACTATGACATCGAATAGTCGATCAGGTCAAGGTCCAGTGGGACAACTATAGTCCACACTCGAATACCTGGGAGGACGCATATAGTCTATATATAATTTCCTTACCTGTTTGATATATTAGATACATAGATCTATGTCAGATACATTTGTTTACTTTCATTTATATACTCTATAAACTTTGAGATGAAGTTTAAAACAAGAAGGCGTGTATGTAACATCCCTCTCTACCGAGACCATTTCTATTGACATATTCTTTGAGGACACTTGCATGCAAGTGATCCGATTATGGTATATTATGATTTCGTTTTTATTATGGTTTATATATGATGATGATGATGTGTTGTGACTTATTATTATTTTGATGTATATATATTGGCAGATGTTATTGATGAGTTTTCCTGAGTGTGCAGGACACATGATAGGTTATGGATATTGATGGAATCAATAAACTTCCTTGGACTCCAGATTGAGTCAGGGAGTGGATTTTATTTTTTTGAGTATTTCATTTGACACACATATGACAGATTATTAATTATAGTATGATTTATGTATATGGATTATTGACAATGTTTTTGTTAGTGGATGTAGGTTTGACGATGCTTGCTAATCCTACTCAGATAAGGAGTAAAGGGGCTATGCACATAAACCAAAAATTTGAGGGAGAGGTGTGGAAACATCCCTGTCACAACCTACTAGCACTACCACCATGGTCTAAATGGTAGGTTAATGATTACCTATTTCGAGACATCCATTATGTTGTGAGGATAGATTGAGATAGTCCCTCACAAAGATTTCTAAAGGGCACACAATAAGGCATAGTCCTTATTCCTTAGAAGTCCTTAGTCTCTCATAAGGTTGGCCGAGTGGAGTGTTGAATCCAAGGGTTGGATAGAATTCCAAAACTGGTATAAGGTAAGTGGCACCCTTGGAGCATGGAAGTGTGTCTTGAAGGGCACGTCGCGTAATTAAAAACTTGATTCAATAAATGATCTGGGTTTATGAGAGGAATGAAATAAATAACATATTGAATATAATAACACAGATACACATATAAAAACAAAAAATATCCAGTGAACAATAGCTTCTATTAAATAAATAAAATAGGATGAAACTGTAAAACTGCATAACTGAAAACAACTTGCTCGAATGGTGGTAGCCATATCTGAGAAGAGATGTGGCTGCTACCCACATCCGTTTGAGAAGAATGATTACAATAAGGCTACCGAGGCCTTCTTAATATTACTCATGAATTCCAAAACCCTATAAATCCAAAAACCTAACCCTAGGAGATGAAACGAAAAAAATTATGTGGGTCCCGATGGGTATGTTGGTACCTCAACTTCCTGCGGTTGTAACGTTTGCATATGACCTCCGTTTTAGGCATGTGATAGCATGTTGGAAAGGTATCTTTGAGAAATACACATTATTCCACCAAAATTTTACTTTATCTATAGTTTGATTGTGGAAAGACAAAAAACCATTATTTAGGGCCCCAAAACGGCCCTAGAAGTACAAAAACATGTACTCACATGAAAACTCCCAAAATAAGCTAGTCAGATTAGGTGGGCGGCCACCAATATCCACATGGAAGTTGTGTAGGGATTCAGACATCCCTATAAGTGTAGAACCCAATTAAAAATAATTATAGAAGAATGTGTTGAACTAAAAATTGTCATGAGGAACGAGTTGGAATAGGTGGGTGGCCACCAATATCATGTTGGATTAGTCCTCCTCCCTTAGGAATAAATGGTATCCATTGCATTGAGTGCCCCCATTAGGTGAGTAATGTTCTGTTGAATTTGGATCTAGGTGAGCCACTTGCCTTGGTGCAAGAGCTTCCCTGTGGCCAGAGGAGGTTCACATTGTTGGGTATGTGTTATATTCTTTGCACGAGTAGTAGTGTCACATATTTAGGTGTTTTTTCAGCACATGGTTTTTTGTCGATGGTTTTCTATTTTGGGTTAAGGAATTAGGGTTGTTGACTAATCCAAGTCATTGGGTTATGGTTTTATATGCCACTGGCTCTTATATGTATATTGTATTGTAAACAATGTATCATGATGAATGAATATAGAATATGTTGGTTTTCCCGATTTGGGTTTCCAGGGGAAAAATCTTTGTGTAATGTTTATATTTGCATTGTATCTTTTATGTTCTTGTACTAAAAATTTGTTTGTAGTAGATATTTTACAAGGTTAAAATCTACATTTGGTATCAGATATTTGTTGGCTTCAGGAGGATGCCTTTGTGGTCAAGGGTTTGGCTTGGGACTGTGATAAGCCTTGTTAGAGTGGGAGATCTGTGGTATTGATTTTTTAAGTGAAAAGAAATGGAAAGCAATTAAAAAATGGAGATTAAGAAGTTTAATGGGCAAAGTTTTGAGCTGTGGAAGCTCAATATGGAATATCACAATAGATTTGGGCACCATAGCTACAGGAAATTCAACAGATGACTGGAAAAATATGGATCGGAAGGAAAAGAGCATAATCTAACTGTGTCTCTCAGATTTAGTATTACTGAATGTGTCAGAGGAAGATACAACCGAGGATTTATGGGATAAGTTGGCAAAGTTGTATCGGTCTAACTCCCTAGTGAATAAAATATTCCTGAGAAAGAAGTTGTATAACCTGAGGATGGAGATGGAGACTCGGTGGCAAAGCATTTGAACTCCTTCAATACTATGGTAAGTCAGTTAGTATCTGTTGAGATTAAAATTTCAGATGAAGATAAATGTATCAGTTTACTATGTTCTTTACCACACTCGTGGGATAGTCTAGTTGTGTCCATAGATAGTAATACAAATTCCTTGAAGTTTGATGAAATGGTCTCATCCTTGTTGTTGGAGGAGATGAGATGGAAGAATATGGAAGGAAAGATCACATATGCATTATTTGCAAGAGGACGTTCCCATGAAATAAATAGATCTAAGTTCTCAAGTGGGAGATCTAAGTTTAAGGGTAGATCTAAATCTACTGGAAAGTTTGTAAAGGTATGTTGGAGATGTGGAAAACAAGGGCACTACAAGAAGTAGTGTAGATCCAAAGTTGAGAAAAAGAAGGGATCTAAAGAATCTCCTTCTACAGAAGAAAAAACCTACAAGGAAGAAGGAGGGGATGTGTACTTGGATTCTTCAATCATAGATGCAAATCACGAGGCATGGTTGGTTGAGTCTAGTGCATCCTTTCATATGACTCCCCACAGGGAGTGGTTCTACGAATACAAAAGGTATAATGGATGTAATGTTTTCTTAGGTGATGATTCGACAACCAGAATCATAGGATGAGCAAAAGTCAAGTTTAGGCTCATAGATGGAAGGATTAGAACACTACCTGGTGTTCTGCACATCCCAAGTTTGGCTAGAAATTTTATTTTTGTAAGAAAAATGGACGATGTAGGGGTAAAAGCAATATTTGAAAAGGGAACCTGCAGGATGGTTCGAGGAGAAATGGTGTTGTTGAAGGGAGTTTAGTTTGGAACATTGTATAATCTGCAAGGAAGCACTATTAGTGATGGGTGTAATAGTTCCATTGTTCCTGATCTTGGAGTTGAAGAATAAAGAACTCCTACATTCTCTGGAGAAAAGGTTATGGTGTGGCATAAAAGACTCAGGCATATCAGAAAGAAGGGTCTTCAAATACTACATGGTAAAGGTATGGTTGAAGGTATACCTAACTACTCTATGGATTTTGATTTTTGTGAACATTGTCTATATGGGAAGCAGAATTGAGTAAGATTCCCCTCTGGTGCAATGAGGGCAGAAGGAATTTTACATCTATTTCATCATGATGTTTTTGGACCTGTGTCGGCCTCATCATTGGGAAAATTTTTGTACTACATCTCATTTATAAATGAATTCTTGAGGAATACTTGGATATATTTCCTCAGGAAGAAATCTGAAGTCTTTGATAGGTTTAAAGAGTTTAAGTCTCTTGTTGAGAATCAAACATAGAAAAGAATTAAGGTGTTAAGGATAGATAATGGAGGAGAGTTCTGCGGGAATGAATTTGAAGAATTCTGTAAGAAGTGCAGTATAGCAAGGCAGAAGACTAC
>JASDQU011403881.1:102502-116433 GCA_032191745.1 Picea mariana
ATGTATATTTTATTGTAAACAATGTATCATGATGAATGGATATAGAATATGTGGGTTTTCCTGCTTTGGATTTCCAGGGGAAAAATCTCTATGTAATGTTTGTATTTTCCATTGTATATTTTTTGTTTTTTTACTAAAAATCTATTTGCACTAAATATTGTAAAAGGTTAAAATCTACACACAATAAACACTGGGTGTAGGCCAAGGAAGGGGGGAGTGTTGAGCTCAAAAGAATTGTCACCCAAAACCTTAGTGATAGTGTAAGGCCCATATAAAAGTGGACAGAGATTCTGACGGGGACCTGTAAGGCATTCTTTCTGCAAATGTAACCAGACCTTGTCTCCCATCTAAAACTTGTGCAATACCCATTGTTGATCATGGCACTACTTGTACTTATCATTGGATTTCTACAAAATCTCATGGACCTATTGGAAGATGTGATGAATCTTCTCAATGAATCTTGTGGATTTTTTGGCCTCAGAGTGAACATGGGAAGAATCTGTTTATGTGCTTTCAAGAGGTAATGCAACATGAATGGGGCCTAAGGGTTGGAATACCAACCCCACCTGAAAGGGGCTATGGTTGGTGGAGATATGGAGAGCCCTGTTTTAGTTGTGTTGAACATAGGGTAGACTCTCATCCCATGTGCACATATGCTTAGAGTTATAAATGCACAGGATGTGCACAATCATCCAATTGACGACCTTTGTTTGGCCATCCATTTGAGGGTGGAAGGAAATGGATTTAGTGAGCTTGATTTCCAATAATGACTAGAGACTCGACCAAAATGTGTTGAGGAACCTGCTATCCTGATTGGAGATGATGGTATGTGGTATCCCAAAATGGACCCACACTCGTTCGAAGAATCTCTTGGTAGTATCTGCTGTGACGATGATATTCTTGCAGGTTGTGAGAATGACCATCTTCAAAAACCAATCAACCACCATAAATACACAATCATTGACATTCTTGGTGGATGGAAGACCAGACATGTAATCCATCAATATCGATTCCCAAGGGCTCTTGAGAATACTATAAGAGGGGTGTATAAGACTTGCTTCTTGATGGATGGCTTGGAAATGGCACAAGAAGTGAAAGATCTAATATACTTATTGATGTTCTGTTGAAGTTTTGGACAATAAAAATGTTTCCATAGAATGACCACAGTTTTCTCCACACGAAAATGTTGTGCCATCCGACTATAGTGAGCCTCCCAAATCAACTTTGCACACTCACTTGCAGGAACATAGATATGGCCCAGATGGAATAACAATCCATCCTGAATGTGAAAATTGGTGACATTCATGCCTGTACCTAAGAGCTGATAGGTGGTGGAGAAGTCTAGATATTGGTGATAAAGTTGGGGCCGCTCAGATGCCTCATCGCACAGGAATGGAGCATGGTGGTGAGTGCATCTATAAGAGGTCGAATGACATAGTCAAGGACATGATTTATGCTCCATGTCTTATTCTTGATGTTGATATGGAACTATTACAAGTAGGTGGACCACTTCTAATGGTGGTCTCTCTACAACTTCCCATGTGTCTGTATGAATTGAAAAGGCTTATGATCAATGTGGATTCTTGTCTCCTTTCCTAGAATGTAATGTTTCCATTGACGACATGATTTTACAATGGACTACATTTCCTTGTCATAGTTGGGGTATTTTAAGACAATATCTAAGAGTGTTTCACTATGGTATGCTATCGAATGACCATGCAGAGTGAGAATTGTGCCTGCAACATAGTCAGATGCATTAGTCTCAATATTGAATGGTTGTTGCAGATCGGGTAAGGAGAGTACTTGAGTTGATCATTAGAGATTCTTTAGATCATTAAAAGCTCATTTTTGTGCCTTCCCCCATGAAAGCGTTTACTTTCCACTACCCTTGGTCACTTGGCTGAGGGCCCATGCAATATGGGAGAATCCGAACATGAACTGTTGATAGAAGTTGGAAAGTCCCAAGAAGCGTTGAAGCTCAGTTAGTGTGGTAGGGGCTAGCTAGTCACAAATAACTTGGATCTTAGCTGGATCCACATGTACCCCATGTTCATCAACAATGTAGCCCAAGTATTGGACCATGTTCATTCCAAAGGAGCATTGTTTCAAGTTTGAATATAGCTTGTGTTGTTGTAGAGTGATAAAAACCTATTGAATATGCTACATGTTCTCCTCCCAAGTTCTGTTGAAGATGAGGATGTCATCCAGATATACCACCAAAAAAGGGTTTTTTAAGGGTCTCAATACATCATCCATCAACCTCATGAAAGTTGTTGGTGTATTTGTTAGTCCAAAGGGCATGACTAACCATTCAAAGAGACCTTATTTAGATTTGAATGTTGTCTTCCATACATCATTTGGCTCGATGGGAACTTGGTGGTGGCCATAATTTAGGTCAATATTTATGAAGAAATTCCCCCCTTTGATTTGGTCAAGAAGGTCATCCATTTGGGGAGTTGGGTATCGGTTCCTGACAATGATTTTATTTAATGCTCTATAATCAATGTAGAGCTGCCAAGTCCCATATTTCTTCTGCACCGGTACAATCAGGCTTCCACAAGGTGAGGATTTGGGTTTGATGTTCCCCTTTTGAAGTAGCTCTTGAATATGACACTTGATTTCGTCATTTTCCATCAGGGAGCGACAATAAACTGGTCCATTAGCCAAAGGTGCATCGAGGGTTAGATCAATTGGATGCTTGATTTGGCAGTGTATCAGTACCCCAGTGGGTGAGGAGAAGATGTCTCTGTAATATTCCATGTTTCCATCCACTTTCTTCTTCTGCAAAGAGAGGTTCTATTTAGAGTTCACAGACAGGGGTGATTTTAAGGATGGAAATTTATTTTAAAATGTAGAAACCTTGGCGAATCTTACTAATCCTTCATATGCCAACTATAAATGATTGGCAATATTTTTGTAAAAATATTCAAATTTCTAAGGATTTTATATAGTTTTTATAAAATTTTGGCGATTTGTAAGGTAAAATTATTTTATCCTATAAAATTTAGGTGAATCATTTTTAAAATAGCGAATCTCATTTTTGGAAAAACCATTGAAAATTAGCCCATGAGAGAAATTTATCCCCTAAAAGCATCACTGGTCACAGATGTGTCAATGACCTTATGCTTACAGTGAGAATGAATAAAAAATAAGACAAACTTCTCAGTCTATGAAATTACCTTACTGCATTTCTTAGCAGAGATTAAAGAAATAGCGTTAGATGACACTACCTTTGGTATCCTGTAAAAGTTTCTACCAAAAGTAATAGTAACATTTTGGGGTCTACAATAATACACAACATGTAGCTTCCAAAACTATGGTTGTCGTAAAAGAACATAACAAACTTCAAGGTGAAAAATATCACAAAATACCTCATCTTTGAAGGGATTTATGTCATAGGGAAGACGACATTGTTGGCTAACACAAAGATATCTTCCTTGGTGAAACCATTTGATGGTGTAGGGCTACGGATACGGTGTCATCGACAGGTCTAGCCGCTTTATGAACATTATTGATATCAAGGTCTTTTGACTTCCGCTATCGATAATGAAATTAAGTGGATCCCCATTTACCCAATTCTTTCATTGAAAGAGGCATTCCACTTCCTCTGGTTCTTCTGGTTGGCTTGGATAGAATTTGGTGGTAGTGACAGTGGCGCTGGGTTCAACATCGGTAATTCGCTTCCCTCCTTCTGGATTTGATTCAGATTTATAATCTACCTCTGACTCAGAATATTTCATCTCGGCCTCCAATGACTGCTTGGAGAGACATTCTTTGGTGTTGTGCTAAGGGATTTTATGGTATTCACACCACTTTCCTATGTCATTCTTTGAATTTTCATTACCCTTCTTCTATTGTGGCTTGGACTAGTTTTCCTAAGAGTTGCCATGTTTTCTTTGTCCCTTTTTTTTTTGGTTGGGGTCTCCTTTTCCATGCTTTGGTTGTGAGGAGTTTGCAGATCCAAAATCTTGCCTCTTCTTCTTAAATGTATGCTCGATTTTGACAACATATCTATAATCCGTACCCAATGATGTGATGTCCAAAAACTCCATTTATGTTTGAATGTATCTATGCAGATAGGTGCAATATTTGAGTACCAGATGTCATACAGAGTATTTCATACCCAATTTGGTGCCCAGGGTATGGAAAATATTGGTAAAATTTGGTATTGGTTGGTCCCTTTCCTGACACAGGGTGGTCCATCTTGTGTACTGGTCCTCGTAGCTTCCAACAGAGTAGTATTATTCTTTAATGGAGTCCCTGAAGGAATCCCATGTGGGGGTGACCACAAATATTTCATATTCCTATATGGCCCTTTGATCAGAGTAAGTATCCCACCAGCCCTTAACATGTAGGACGACCTTGAGCAATGAAAAAGTAATATTTTTCCTATCGGAAAAATTGTGGATCAAACAATACCCTTCAATAAGATTCAACCATTTATCTACAACATCTGCATCTATGATTCCTTCAAATAATGGAATATCAAAATTTACTTGTACCTTGAAGGGGGTTTCATGGCCTCTTGATGAATATGTGTCTCCTATGGGAATCCACCAAAGGATCTATTTAAAGTTGCAATGTAAGCGAGAAAACCCCCTATGGAATACACCAAGGTTCTAAAGTGTAGACATAGCTAACTATCTAAAGTCTCCTACTTTTAACAACTATCCTAACATTTACCCAACAATCATATATAAAAGAAAAAGTATAGGGATCCGGTAGTCCTACCTTAAAATCTACATCCAGTGTTGATCCCTTTGTGCTTGGTTGTTTCCCGACTGCAAGTAAATAAATATTAGTGGGTTAGAAATTATAACCAAAATGTAAATAAATCATAAAGATTGAAGACATCATTTGGCGGGACGGAAAAAGTATTTCTTTATATTAATCTCACAAAAGTCGTTTACAATATGAGATCGACAACTAATCCTTGAAATTGGTCCTAGGCTCCTCTTCACCATGCACCAACTAATTCCACGTATTCTTCTCCTCTTCAGTTATCTCTAGGTAAATGGCAAGGGCTTGCAATGGAGGAAGAAGGAATTATGGCTCAAACTCACAATGTGGATGAAAAATATTGGGGCAAAGGGGGAATACTGAAATGGGCAGAGTTTATATGCTCTCATTCTTCTCTTTGGAATGGGAACCCAACACCTTATTTTATAGGCCAAAAGAGATAGTAATGTTTGGGGTGACTGGCTATGGGTGGTCAACTGGTTAGGTAACGGCTCAAAAACCCATATTCCTTTGCAATTTTCATTTTTCTCACTTTTTTGTGAGTGTACACGGGTTGTAGTGGTACAATAAGTGTGTGTATGTGGGAAGTAGTGGTGTAGGGCACGTACACCTTCAACTAAAATGGTTTTTAGAAGATTTGTTCAGTGATGGCTTGGAAAAGATAGAAAATAAGATGGCATGATGTCAGGTATGCATGTCTGGTGCAATTTAGGGTTATAACAGATGCCCCTTAATGTGTGAGGTTTGAAGAGCATCTGATGGCCAAAATAAATTACAAATATTCACTAACGTACGAAGTGAGTGAGCCCAGAGACCAAAGTTCAGGAGATGCCATCTGCAAAATAACCATTTGTCTCACCGAGGCGGGCATACCCATGCTCAGGATGAAATAAAATCATGGTTTCCAATTAAATACACTCCAGATCCATGTCTTATAACTATATAAAGTGCATCTGCAAGAAATACACAATGGATCTACATCTCAAAATCAAAAGATATACATGTATAATATCCATCTTCAAGAATCCAATGATGCTTGATGGCTGGAGATGAGGCCTTCAGAGCTCAAGAAACAACTTCAAGATCTTTAAAACTCGGGTAGGAGTGTAATATCAGTGTATGAATTCACTACCTAGAGGTCTTCGACGGCTCGTCGAGAACAGACAAGAAGATCTCGGTGATCAGGCAAAGAACTTCAATGATTTTGAACAAGGACTTGATTGGATTTTTAGGGTGGCCAGGCATGAGGACTAGAGACAAACTGCAGAAGGTTCGACTCAAGTTTATTAAAAATTCCCTTGGACAAAAGTATGACAAATGATGAGACTCGGGAATACTATCATTGAAATAATTTCACGATGCAGGAGGCAACACGAACTCTCCATGTGTTTGGAAGGATAACCAAATGGAGGAGGACACATATCTATGTAGTGAAAACAAATTCCTAAGGTCATATTGAATCCTAGAGATTGACGAACAAACGAAGGGATGTGCTTCATCCGAGGGCGACTCATTGTGCTATCAACAAAAAGAAAATACTTTTCCCTTCCTCTTTTTGGGGTATATTTGATTTTTTTGTCTTTTTCAATAATTTTGGAAAGTTGAAAAAGAATAAAATAATTCTACGTTACAAAGGAGGAACGAGTGTCACAGACATACCAGTTCCAAGAGCAAGGAACACACTGATGCTCATAGCAAAGAGACATATGTAGGAAAAGGACACTCAGGAAAAATCCTCCGTGGGTCAAGGTGTCAAGACGTAAAGGCAAAGTGCTACAAGGCTTGGGTATAAGGCATGCTTTAGATGGTTCAGTTGAGAGCAACGTGAAGCTGTCATTAGGCCAAAGACATAGGAATGCAAACTCGATTAACAAGACACAATGATAACATCCTTCGATGTAATTTTAATGAGCCCAAATAAGGTAAGCTCGATGTTTTTTTTCATTTTTAGAGAGTCTGAAAAAACGTAAAAGAAGACTCCGCTGAGATACCTTTTTTGAAGGTAATCTAGTCGGTTCGAAAAAGGGGTAAACTAGCACTGAAAAGACGTCTATTCAAAACCATTTTAATGAGCGTGACAAAGATAAGATCACTCGACATTTTTTTCATATTTAAGCAGTCTGAAAAAATCTTAACTATGGACTCTGTCAGGGATGTTCTTCTTGAACATTTTAACGAGTGTGAAGAAACGAGGTTACTCGACAATATTTTCAATTTTAAGGAGTTTGAAAAAATCCTAACTATGGACTCCGTGGGGGTTCCTTTTTCATAAATTTAGTCCCTCGGGCCCGAAAAAGGGTTAAAATTAAACCTGAGAATACTCTTCTAGAGAACCGAGGTCTCTAGAGTATACCTTTGTTCGTACATTTAATCGTCCGGACCGAAAAAGGGGTAAACTACCGTCGGAAAAACGTGCCTTCAAATTTTAGTTTGGCGACCATGAAGGACAACAAGATCGCTCAACAATCTTTTCATGTTTAGAGGGTCTGAAAAGGGATTAAAAGAAGACCCGTTGTTTTGGGAGTCTCGAAGGTGAGGTCAAAAGTGATGATAAATCATGCAAATGAGGCTCAAACTCGTAATCAGGACAAGACTAATCAATTACTCCCGAGCCTACAGTCATTAACGACGACATGGATGCCAAAAGCAATGAGGATATAACTAGGGAATCCAAGTAAAGGCAGTCTCTACCACTAAATTACGACACTTCTAAAGAATCAATGATGGTTCCGTGTCAAAATATGGTGGGGTCGATCCTATGGCAAAGGGAAAAAAGACAAAAAGATGCAAAAAGTGGAGGTGGAAACCTAACTTAGATGCAAAAATTTGGAAAAACAACTTTTTACCAAAGGACCTTTAAAAATGACCCAAATCTAAAAAAAATTCCCAATACCCAGAGTAACACTTATCGTAAAATTCCATAAGAAACTCATGAACGATACTAAACAATTTTCAAGCTAGAAAAAATGACAAAAGGGTCCAAAAAATGACAAAAAGGGGAAAAAAATATATAAATAGAAGCTGGCAACTCATTATCACCATTGTAATTTGAGAAATTGATTAAGAAGCCAAAAACACCCGTTTTCCAAAAGAGTTGATTCTGGGAGCTTCATTGGACGAAATGAACTTTCGCTTGGACCAGGTAAGTACAAACTAGCCCCTCCTGCATTTCCATTCTTCCTTTCTGCATTTCCTTTTGTTTCTTGGGGGGGCGCTAACCTTTAAAAGGGTCGGACCTACGTGCACACAGGATGTCTTAGGACAACCCACATATGTCTGCATGCAGAAAACAATTTGCATGCATGCATACGCGACTTTGTCCAATACAGCCGGCATACACCATCAATTATGTGGAAAAAAATACAAAGCAAGAGTTAACTCCCCATGAACTTGTCATTTTGCAAGATGTACGTTCATTGGAGAGAGAGGGAGAATGAAGACATTGATTTTTTAGTCTTAGAAGACCCTATTGCTACCACTGTACTAGTGCAATGTCAGTTGTTGAAATTCTTCCAGTGTCCGTTTATGAGGGCACAACCCAGGTTGTTGAATTCTTTGATAGATTACTGGCATCCTAACGCTGAGGCGTTTATGCTCGAGGGGCAGTCATTGACTCCAACGACTGAAGACATTTAATTTCTAACTGGTCTCTCAAGGAGAGGGGATCCAGTCAACTTGCGTAATTTCCCCCCTGGCCTCACAACATTGAGGAGCTGATTGGACTCCATTGCGAGGCTGGTACTGAGAAAGTATGTTCTTAGGTGCCTATACACAAGATGAACAAACTATCACTGAAAATGATATTTCTACTCATTGGGCGGATCACTGGATTCACGTCTTTACATCAGACTTCCTAGGCACACATGCATTGTGCGGTGTAGTGCTTAAATGCACGGATTTTTGACTGGAGTACAACCATGCTAGATTGAATGAAGAGACAGATGACAAAGTGTCAGACATGGGAGCACATAAACTTCGGGTTCATAACTGTTCTTTTTTTTATTTTTTCTTTGAGAGGGTACCCAGTCTTAGTCCGCGAAAGACGATATGAGGGCATGTGTGTGTGTGTGTGTGTATTTACATATTTTTATGTTTTATGGATTACATTTATTTACAAATGTATTTACCTGTGCGTGTGTGTGATTTTTCATACATGTGTGCAAAATGCCAATATAATACATGATTAGCTAGAGTATCTGTGTCTTGATTCAATCTCCTAGGAACATGGATATATGTAATGTAATCAAAACTTCGTTCTAAGAGACGTACCCTAAGGAATCATCTATGTAGAGTAGGATCATAAATGCGGTAAACCCCATTTAACTGGGACACAACTAGCTAAGCGTCTAAGTAGACCTGGAGGTGAGAGATACCATGTGACGAAGCATCACAAAGAAACCCTATGACTGCGCTCTATTCGACAACATTTTTTGTGGCATCACCTAGACAGATACCTCCTGAAGATAGCAACTGGCCCTAGGGCGTAAAAATCACCCAAGCTACAGAAGCAAGCCTCCAAGTGTGTCGGCTAGCGTCATTCGCAAACCCAATGAACACCTCTGATTCACTTGACATCTTCCACAATGAAAAATGTGACATAAAAAAAGACACGTCCATAAAACCAAAAACACAAAAANCATCAGATGATAAGCGCCCTTCTTTAGAACCTCCTTCACGATGAAAGGTCCGAACCACACGGGTTTGAACTTTCCTACTCCCAGGGGGTCCTTATCTTGGTCATAGACTAGGAAAAGGTCGCCTTTAGAGAAAATCTTAGGGTGAATGAACCGATCATACTAACACTTGAATTTTTTGTTTGTGAGCCTCGTTATCCAAGGATGCATCACGACGCTGCTCATCGAGTTGCTTGAGATATAATAAATGCTCTTCAAGTGGTGAAGTGTCTGGCAATAACTGTACTTCCAACTTTAGAGACGAGATATGGCACTCTATTGGAAAAATTGCTTCCAGCCCGTAAATGAGTTAAATAGGTGAAAAACCGGTTGCAGTCTTAACAGACGTTCGGTAGGCCCATAATGTCAAGTACAACATCAAATGCCAATATGACTTGGCTGAATTGATTGTTCTCTGGAAAATAGTCTTAAGATATTTATTCACAACTTCCACTTGACCATTCGCTTGTGGGTAGTAGGGTGATGAATGTTCTTGCCTCAACCCAAGATTTGACGTTAACTCAGACATCATTTTATTGTTAAAATGACTTCCATGCTCAGTGAAAATATCTCTCAGGACACCGAACCTCACTATTATCTGGTTAAACAAAAAGAGAGTTGTTGTCTCTCCATCATCTTTGAATGTTGGCATAGCCTCGACCCACTCTGTGAAGTAGTCTACTGCTACGATGATATAATGATGCCCCCTTGTTGAAGGGGGGTTTCATGTAGTGTAATCAATCCCCCACTTGGTGAAGGTACCAACTATGATGATGGGAAACATGGGAGCAGTGTGTGCCCTCATCTTCCGAGAGATGATCTGACACGGGTGGCACTTCTTGAAAGGTGGGGCACTTCAAAGTCTGGAGATAGACTAGTATATCTCCATACCAGGGGTCCGAAGATGCGATAAAAAACATGTCTCGTTTAATAGGTGACTCTTCGAGCATAACATCACCTAACATGACCGGAAGTTCCGAGATGAGTTCCTCAAAGACCAACAACCTTTTGGATTTCTCCGAAACAAAATATAAGTCAAATTCCTGGAGGATAACTATCTATTTATTGATATTTCCATTGATTACATGTCGTGTCAACACGTATTGAAATGGATTCACAATGACAATGAAGGTGGTCTTGTGAAACAAGATATAATGATGAAACCGTTGGACAGCATGAACTGCTACCAACACAAGTTTTTCAATGTGGGAATAATTGAGTTCTGGTCCAACCAGGCCTTAGATCAGGTAATAAATCACGTATTCTGCAAGAAAATCATCCTCCTGAACCAATACCATATTGATGGTCGACTCTTCTGCAACCAAGTACAATAAGAAATATTTATTATAATTGGGTGGTCGTAGCAGAGGGGCAGACGCAAGGACGCATTTCAATGATTCAAAAGAGCATTGAGAGGCTTCATCCCAATGAAAAGGAGTGTCCTTCTTTAGTAAACGCATGAAACCCTTTGTGATCTTAGCATAGTTTGTGATGAAACGCCGTAAAATGTTTTCTTTTCCCTCTAAAATTTGAAGCTGAGGGACTGTGCATGGGGGAGGAAACTGAACTATCACCTCAACCTTGAGAGGATCGACCATGATCCCTGTTGTCAAAACTATGAAACCTAGCAGATGACCTGACGTCACGCAAAAATTGCATTTGTTTGGATTCAAGTGGATCTAGTAGTAGCGACATCACTTAAAGATAAGTTGGAGGTTTTTNCCTCAAATACATGTTTGAGATCGTGGAAAGCAAAATACATGGCTCACTGAAAAGTAGCTCCAACATTTTTCTAACCAGAAGGCATCTTCCGATAAGTGAATGTACCCCACGGACAAATGAAAGCGGTTTTGTGTTGGTATTAAGGTTTGATCTATATCTGATTGTATCCCGAAAAACCATCCATGAAAGAAAAGGCCTCGCAACCTGCGCATTCATCGACTATCTGGTCAATAAATGGCATGGGAAAATTATCCTTTGGATAGGCCTTGTTAAAATCATGGAAGTCTGTACATATGTGAATTGTACCCTATTTTATGTCAACTAGAACGGTATTTGACACCCATTGAGTCAATTGGACGGGGTAGATAAAACTTTCTCTAAGAAGTTTCTCTAATTCCGCCTTAATAGTTGTCTCTTTCTTAGGATTAACTGGAGGAAGCTTCTGCTAGACCAACTTAGCATCAGGATATGTTGTGATTTCTTGTTCGATGATTCTTGGATCCATGCCTGGCATTTCCTTGTAAGACCAGAAAAACATGTCGTGGAATTATTTAAATAAATCCGTGTAGATTCGAATCTCTTTGGGGGAGCATTCCACTCCGATGAAGAGATTCTCCACAATGCCAGGGGTTCTGGACTAGTCATTGCCTCAATAATAGCCTTGTCTGAGGGCAAGAATGAGTCTAAAGAATCAGTATCGATGAGGGAACCTTGAGCCAAAATAAGCTCGAGAACCGGATCTAACCCTTGTGCGGGAGTTGGATCGGGATCGACGGAAGCTTGCTGGACTATAGAGTATGCAAATTCTATCATGGACAAAGGAATGGCCATGCCATGGTTCCTTGTCCCTTCCATCATGGATTATGGGGAAGGAAGAGGCCATGGATCATTAAAGTAAGTCGTGTGAAACGACGAAATATGAAATATTTCAGCCCTGGGCTAGTCGGGGACAGCCGATATGTAATTAACATTGTCGGTTGGAGGTGGGTAATCGAAAGTACCCATGAAAGGTGGGCACAAACCAACCCCTACATTGACGATGTCAGGCTGAGGGTTATCAATCATCAGAACCGTGGATGCCCCTAGTGAAGAGTCGGGATGGAAGAAGGACAATTAATCAATGGACATGATCCGACCCTCGTGTGGAAACAACAAGACTTGGAAAACTGTCACAGCCACTACTTGCATAGCATAGGTCCAACTCCTTTCTAACAAGTTATTTTAGTCGAGAGACGCATCAACCACTTCAACCTCGACGCACATGGTCTTCCCCCTAATTTCACGAGGAAAGAGGGGATGATTCCATGTGGTCGGAACGAATGATCGTCAAATGCAATAAGAAGAGTATGTGAAGGAGACAAAATGGGTTGGCCTATGGCCTTCCAACACACCAAAGACATAATGCATGTCGAGGAACTCTCATCAACCACTGTGCAGAAAAGGTTTCGAGTAAAATTTTTCATGGTGTAAGCCACTACTATCTGAAACACAACGTCGTAAGGGAAACGGGGTTTTGAGTCAGTCGTATCAAGAATGATCATTCCCAGATTACAAGTCTCAGCAGATCCTAAGGTAGATAACAAATCCTTTCTCTAGAAAGGGTATCTCTGGAGGACTTCCAAAGCAGACATTGCACAAGGTGTTTGAGACAAATCCTCCACCACAGAGTAATTTTGGGCGGCCCTTGCATTTGGATTGTGAGAATATTTATTCAATGCACCTTTTGGGATGCGTGTCACTGTTTTGCTCAACGTCTTCTTAATATGGAGAAGAAGAGGTGGGTTTTCGACTTATTTAACCTTCTCATAGGTGTTTGGCATTCTGTAGTCACATTTCCTAGTTTCTATATCAATTCTACCTTTCATCAAGTACACATTCATGGATGAAGGATTACTCGAAGACGGAGGGGGTACCTGACTTCCCCCTTCCATGCTCGAAGAGGCTTGTGTTAAATTATTCCCATTTCGAAATGGGTTTGTTAACACGGTAGGTTGCTGCTGTGCTAATAACTTTTGGGCCTCCACAAGCTGAGGGCACTAGTGAGTCGGATGGTATTCCATGCGAATATTACATGGATACTTCGACTTCTTCTTTTTTTTGTTTCCCCTGCCAGCATTATTTGTAGGTTTCTTATCCCCCTTACCCTTCTTTCGCTATTTTTTCTTTCTATTAGGTTGTTCGATGGCCTTCGGGTTTGTCGATTGTGCACTATGTACATCCAACGTTTTGGTAGGGGGAGCAGCCAAACCAGTGGTGTAGTTGGTCGTTGTCTGTTGTATTGACAATTGTCGTAATTGATTTGATGGTTGCTCAACGAGCTTCATTTTTGCTGAACCAACAATACCATCGGCATGTGATCTAGATCTATGTCTGGTCTTATCAAGTATTGACCATGGTGCATCTGGAAAAATTTCGTAAAGTAAACCGGACTGAGAGTAAATCAACTCTAGTTGTTGAGCTCTCATTATCTCTTCTTCTTTTGAAAAGGCTCTCGATATTGCTACATCTTTGGATAATTGAGGTACCAAAGACTTAAGGAACCACTCAAGCAGGAATGTTGGTCGGACCGGTACGTTTATCAAACTCTTATGGCATCTCCATTCTTGGATGTGATTTGATATATGGTCCTCCTTTGTCTTCTCAAAGTTGGCTAGGAATTCAGTGCCCGCATTGTATCTCACAGGTAATTGAAAATGGTTTAAGAAATCCATAGCCAATTCGCCGAAGGAAGAGTATCTCGAGTGGTCGAGCTCAATGTACCATTTTGTAGCACTCTCGATGAGAGTGCATTGAAAC
>JASDQU011403883.1:10430-20858 GCA_032191745.1 Picea mariana
TATGGTGATATATGTGTGACTTTTCCATGTGTTCATGTGAAAAAAATAAAGAATGTAATGTATGTGCCATGGATTAAGAAAATTTTAATCTCAATTTCAACAATTATAGATCAAGGCTTAAAAGTTGAATTTGTGAAGTCGAGTTATCTTGTGAAGGAAATAAATGATCACTACATAGTTATAACAGAAGGAATCAGAGTGAGAGGCCTCTACAAACTTGATGTTAATGCTAAGAATTATCAATAATTGTCATCAACATTTATGTATATAGAAGAAACATATCCCTTAAGGTTTGTTCATCTAAATTTTAAAGATCTAGTTTTACTTCAAAAGAAAGAGATGGTGGAGGGTCTTCCAGTTTTTAAGAATGAACATGTGGAATGTAATGGTTTTTCACTAGGAAAAAAACACATGAATGAATTTCCTATACGCAAAAATAAAAGGAAAATGGATATTCTTGAATTAGTGCATACTAATGTGTGTGGGCCAATGCAAACTAGATCACTTGGGGGAGCTTATTTTATTATCTTCATTGATTATAGAACAATATTTACATGGGTTTATTTCATAAGAAAAGTGATTTATTTGAATATTTAAAACATGGTTGAAAAGAATATAGGAAAACACATCAATATCCTTAGATCAAATCAAGGAGGATAATACACATCAAGAGATTTCATCAAATATTACAAGGACAATGGGATTAAGAAACAATGCATAGTTTCACATACTAAGTAGAATGGTGTTACTGAGAGGAAAAATAGAATCTTGGTTGAATGTGCTTGAAGTGTGATTAAAGGTACGAATCTTCCTAATGTTTTTTGAGCTAAATAAATAAGTGTAGTTGTGTATCTAAAAACTAGAATTCCAACCAATTGTTTAGAGAATAAAACTCCTTATGAATCATTCTATGCTTATAAACCAATTGTTAATCATTTGAAAATTTTTGGGAGTAAAGCATTTTCAAATATTCCAAAAGTATATGAAACGAAACTCAATGCAAATTCGATCAAATGTATCTTCATTGGTTATTGTGTTGACCATAAAGCTTGCAAAATGTATGATCCCATTACTCATAAAGTTTTTGCAAGTAGAAACGTTATATTTTATGAGTATGCAGATGAGGTTCAAAAACAAGATGTTCAAGATGTATGGAAACTTCCTAAAGAAGGCATTGAAAGTGAAAAAGTAGAAGAAATTGAAGATCAATAAGATGATGTTGAAGATCAAAATAACATGGAAGCTACAAGAAACAAAAGTACACCAAGTAAGACTGGAAGAACTTCACAGAGTAGTGAGGCACTATGAAGATCAAAAAGGAAAATTTAGACACCTATCACACATAAATATTATGCTATGATGACTCAAGTTATGAGTGTAGAATAACCTTTAAATTTTGAGCAAGAAAAATATTATAAGGAATGGACGAATGCTATGAAAAATCATTATGGTTCCATAATGAAAAATGAAAATTGGGAACTTATAGAATTTCCTAAAAATAAAATTCAAAATGGTTGTTCAAATCTATGTTGAATAATAATGTTAGTATAGACAAGTTTAAAGCTAGATTGGTTGCAAAAAACTATTCACAAAAAGAAGGAATAGATTATGGGGACACGTTTACACTTGTAGCTAAAATGAATACCATTATAATAATGATTGCAATAACTACTAAGTACAATTGGAAATTGTTAGAAAAACAATATCACAAAGCAATAAAATAAAACAAATGCGGAAATAAAACACAGAAGATACACAATACAATAGAGACATAGATATACGTGGTTCACCCAGTGTGGGCTACTTCCACTAGAGAAATTGCCAGGTCCTTCCCTTATTATTTTCCAAAAAATGAAGGGATACAACCTACAACACAACAACTCTAACTTCCTCTTCTTTCTCTCAAAGTCTTCTCACTTAGAATACAATATTCGCAATGATACATAGCCACAATATGTTTCCCTCATAAAAGAGGGTTGCCTTCTAGGGAAAAAAATCCCTAATATAACTTCTATCATCATATCTACGACCTTATAATGAACGGTCCAGATTTACAATGAAATTACAATCTACATTTACAAGGAAATTTTTCCTTCCGGGGCTCGCTTTCCCCCAGACCCCGCAGAGGGGGGTAACCCCCCTATGCATTCTCCCACGTGGAGGAGTGTACATTCTTACGAGGTGTAAAGTATTAATGGGGCATAAACATGGCTAAAAACAAAGACCTTTTAATTTGGAAGATAATCAGGCTCCACAACCAACAATCTCCCACTTGGAGACTGATCTCAACAACTCCACCGATGTTGTATCTGCTAGACTATGAACCTTATTGGGCCTGGAAAATTTCTCATCTTCACTTTCATGCTTGAAGACCAACTGAAACTGAGCAGGAACTTAGTTTCTCCCTATTTACTCCCTTAGTTAACATGTCTACAGGATTTTGGCTAGTGTGTATATTTTCCAACTATAAATGTCCATCTTCCAAGACAGATCCTATGAAATGGTACGTGAGTTGTATATGCTTAGTCTTTGAATGTAAGGCTGAGTTATTTGCAAGATGAATGGCACTCTCATTGTCACAGTACAACCCTTTATTCTCCTTCTTATTTCCCAATTCCTCCATAAACCTATGTGTTATCTCCTAAAATAAACCAGTCAAATTTGTTAATTTTAGTGATAGGAGGTCATTGAAAAATACTTTTCTAAATTTTTTAAGGTTCATTTTTGAGAGCCTTATGTCTGTAATAAAGTTTGAAAAACATTGGATTTTGTTTTTTCTTCAAAAAAGTCAAAACTCAGGTTTCGGTGGCTAAGCGCCTTTCCAAAAGGGCTTCTAAGCCACTGAAATCCTAGCTTTCGGTAGCTTAAACGCAAAATTTGGGGCTCTCCTAACCACTGAAAGCACATAAATTATGCGTTTTTACTAGGTTGAGTCATCATTTTCAAATGATTATTTTGAGCGACTGGAACATCATTTTGAGAAAAGGGAGAATTTTTTTGTTTCTAAAATGTCAAAGAACATTAACCTCTCTCATTTTTTCTACAAGTGTCATATATTGGGAGAATCGAATTCATCTTTGAGCCCGAATTTTCGGATCTCAGAATTTCCCTGTTTGACACATATTTTTGAAATGCATATCCTGGGAAAATGAAAACGAATCTCAAAGAACCGAGAGAGATTTTTCCTCAAAAAAACCAATCTACAAAAGCCTCTTCTAGTTTGTACCCAGTTGTTTTGATTTGAGAGATATAGGTCAATATTAAAGCAATATATTTCTATCTTTTCCTAGCCACCAAAAGCACAGAACATGGCATCAAGCTACTATTTTTGCACAGATACGAGTTTCCTTGACCATGAGGATGGTTTCTAATGATAGATAATAATTAATGGCATCATTATTGGGTTTCTGTTCCAGTTTTAAAGGGTTCCAACAAGAGGAGAAGATTGAGTTTGCTACCTTATTTTGGCAAAAAACTGTCTTTTTGGCAAAGGTGGCGAATTTGAATTATCTATCAACTCATGAAGATCCTTTCATCTCTCGAAGATCATGAAGATATGAAGATAATTAGAGATAAGGATTTGATCTACTTTATGGGATCTTTTTCTATTCTCTTGTATTAGTTTTTGACTTTCTATTTCAAGTAAATCTGATCCAATTTTCTAGGATCTGGATATCTAATGTAAATGTTATAAAGCCATAAAATTTTGAGTAGCCAATGGTTCGATTTTGAGTTCTACTATGATGTTATTGTAATAAGATACCCTTTCTAATAGATATTTGTCCTGCAAGATTCTTTCATTGATGTTATCAGATCTTCTTTCTTATCTCTGTCTATGCTTATGAGTGATTGTTATTCTTTGTCTGTGTTTACATAATCCATTGGTGACTATCATCTCACCATCTGATTATTAAGCAAAGGATTATACGTTGTTATACTAATTTCTAGACCCATCATATCTATTGTTTTATATATGTATGATCTGGTTGATTTAATCAGTTTCTGTTCCATTTGATACCCACCTATTTGATTATATCTTTTGAAGGCCTTGCACTGTTGAATATGCCTAGATAGTCTTAAATATACAATCCAGTTAGCTGGATATTCATCTTGATCCAAACAATATCCCTCATTAAGTGAACCATTGCAAGGTTAGTTAAGTTACCAGACATCTCTGAGATACAACCTAGGAGAGTTTCCTGGAGTGATAACAAATTGGCGTCGTTGCCGAGGAGAGGAGATTGAAGCTTAGCTTCCTTGGGAGACGACATAGATCCATCTTTGATGATAGAAAAAGCCTGGACATTTCATTGGTTGTAATCTTCTATCTGGCAACTCCATTGAATAATGGTGGCTCTGAGGAGGGCTCATACTAGAGCAAATCAAAAGAGACCACCAACAACACTTGTTGCAGACCCAACGAAGATCATCAGAAGAGGAAGAGCTCTACAAAGGCAAACTTCGAGAGCAACAAAGACATCTAGATCAGGTATCTCAAGAGGCACTGCTTCTTTATATGTTCCTAGAACACCTTTCATTAAGTCTACTTCTGTTGAAGCTTCTTTTTCTCAGAAAAATGTAGTTGAATCAAAGAATCCAAAGGGTGATGAGCCTTCGTTAGATTCTGTTGTTATAAATCCTTTTCCTGATAATTTTTCTGTACATAGTTTAGGGAAACAGGTTGAACAATATACCACGGAAGAGGACTTCTCCTCTTCTCTGAATTCTTTGCAAGCAGAACTAGGAAAGTTGTACTTCTATACTCATACCAGTTTTCATGTAGTAGAGTCTGTTCTCCAAGACTTGTTTGTAAAAGGGGAAGAAAATCTAGCCCTGCTGCTAGGGCAGATTTACAAAGCCTCATTTTTCCCTGATCCATCTGATTTTAATAAGACTCCATTGGGAAGGATCCAGTTGATAGAAGATGAAGGAGCTAAATTTCAAATCCAGGTATCAGTTCATTAGTTTGCTTCATGAGTTGTTGTTTTTCTTTATCATCTCTTTCATGCTTTTCCCTTCACATGTAAAGAGAATCATTTTATGTTTTGTATATTCAGAAAATCATCATCCTTCTTGTATATGTCCATATTTAGAAGAAGAAGATTTGCATACTGCTTATATTGTATATGTTGATTCAGTATATACACCTCAGCCCGTTCATAAAGACGATCATTGCATTCAAATATCCCTTGAATCTGATCATCCATGTAACCATACAGAGGTCAGAACTTATTCAAACCCTATCCATAGCTCAACACCTTGTGGAATTACCATTGAACCTTGTCATCAACATGTGATCTCTCATACTCATCCTACTACTTTTCAAATTAAGATTAGGATGAAGATGTTCAAACCCTTAAGTTTGCCTTATCTTCTTAATCCTTACCCTCTTGACTGTTATGGATATCTTCGCTGGTTTTCTAGACGGAATAAAGTTTCAACGGAGAGGCACTTGGAAACCTTTGAGGATTTTGTTGAGAAATTTGATATTGTTCATGAAGATGTGATCATGAGATTTTTCTCCAAGTCTTTGATCAAAGATGTTGTTGCATGGTTTAAGGGTCTGAGAGACGATTCTATTGGCTCTTGGATCGAGTTATCTAACGATTTCTTGAAGTATTGGAGTGGAGCGATTCGATATTGTTCATGAAGATGTGATCATGAGATTTTTCTCCAAGTCTTTGATCAAAGATGTTGTTGCATGGTTTAAAGGTCTGAGAGCCGAATCTATTGGCTCTTGGATTGAGTTCTCTAACATTTTCTTCACGTATTGGGGTGAGTGAAAATCACTAGATTCATGCCTTGCTAATTTTTACGCTTTGAAGAGAGAGCAAGGTGAAGCTTTGCCTGTCTTCAATCAAAGATTTTGCAGCAGCTATCATGACATGCCTTTGGAGATCTGATCTTCAGAGACAGCTTCCATGATATATTATGTTATGGGTCTTCATTCAGAACTTTCCCTTCTTCTGCTAGAATGCTAGTCTTCATCCTTAAGGAGCTTGTTTGAAGACGCTCGAGAGGTAGAGAACATCCATGCTTCCAGGAAGATCAGAGAGTGGATTTACTCTGAAAATATGCAAGCACATAAGCAAGAAGAATGTCAACAGACAAGAGGTCAGTATGTTTTGGAATTTGAGCAGGAAAGTAATGAATGTGAACCAGTTTTGGAACAATGGTGAGCATATGATTTTATTTCAGATTCAAAGCAAGAAAGAAGTGAGTATGAAACAAATATGGAACAAAAGCCTAAAAGTGAGTATATTTCAGATTAAGAATTAGATTCTTCAGTATATGCAAAGTATTCTAGAGACAGGTATACATGTGAAGTTTATCATCAGTTTGTAAATCAGGAAGAGCCTATGATAACTGATGATTTCATAGGAAATTATATGTTCTTGGCTGATCTTAATCCATATGATGTAAACCATGTTTATTTATCCTCTGGTGAGCACTATTCTGATGAGGAAATTGTAGTTTTTAATGATCACAAGTTGATCTCAAAAGAATAATAAGGTGGTCAGTCTCCTAGCAGAGGAACAACCATGGTTGAGCAAGAGGTTGCCGTAGATGTTTAGTTGTTTCCCAAAGACCAGTATGTTTTTGATTTTCCTTATAAGGATCTGGTGGTAGCATTCATGGAGTTATACTTTTCATAGATCTTGAAAGTTTCATAGTTCTTTAACTCGCCCATGTTTTTAGGTGAGTATGACTTCCGAAAAAACTTTTTATCACTGTTGTAACATGTCAAACATCATTTACTGATCAGTGATAAAGATGATATTTCTTCAGTATTAAAATTGCTTGGATGGTTGTTATGGAAATCAGTCTTTACCTAACCCAAATGCAGATCCAGTTAGAGTAGGAGTAGGGGAATAAGCTCGTTTTACAAGCAAGTAGTCATTTTCAGTTGATTGATTTCATGAATAAGCAAAGCAGGCTACAGGCAAACTGTGGGTTCACAAAAGATCAGTTGTAAAAGCTAGATGACTCCATCCTCAATGCTAAAAGCATAAGGTTTGTTAGGTTCTTCGAAACCTCACAGGGAGGTCCCCAACCGTAAAGGCTAGATGACTCCATGCCCAATGCTAAAGGCACAAGGTCTGCTAGGTTCTTGAAACCTCACAAGGACGTTTCTTCCCCAATAGGAGCCAGATGTTATCTCCTAAAATAAACCAGTCAAATTTGTTAATTTTAGGTGATAGGAGGCCATTGAAAAATACTTTTCTAAATTTTTTAAGGTTCATTTTTTAGAGCCTTATGTCTGTAATAAAGTTTGAAAAACATTGGATTTCGTTTTTTCTTCAAAAAAGTCAAAAATTAGGTTTTAGTGGCTAAGCACCTTTCCAAAAGGGATTCTAATCCACCGAAAGCCTAGCTTTTGGTAGCTTAAATGCAAAATTTAGGGTTCTCCTAGCAACTGAAAGAACATAAATTCTGCGTTTTTACTGGGTTGAGCCATCATTTTCAAATGATGATTTTGAGGGACTGGAAGATCATTTTGAGAAATGACCGAAGGATTTTTTTGATAACATGTCAAAGAACAATAACCTCTCTCATTTTTCCTACAGGTGTCACATATTTGGAGAATCAAATTCATCTTTGAGCCCTAACTTTCGTATCTCAAAATTTCCCAGTTTGACACATATTTTTGAAATGAAAATATTGGGAAAATGAAAATGAATCTAAAAGAAATGAGAGAGGTTTTTTCTCACAAGAAACCAATATAAAAAATCCTCTTCCATTTTGTACCCTTCTATTTTTATTTGAGAGATATAGGTCAATATTAAAGCAACATATTTCTGTCTTTTCCTAGCCACCAAAAGCACAAAACAGGGCATCAAGCTACTAATTTTGCACAGATACGAGTTTCCTTGATCTAAATGCCATGAGAATGGTTTATAATGATAGATAATAATTAATTGCATCATTATTGGGTTTCTGTTCTAGTTTTAAAGGGTGCCAACAAGAGGAGAAGATTGAGTTTGCTACCTTATTTTGGCAAAAAACTGTCTTTTTGGCAAAGGTGGCAAATTCGAATTATCTATCAACTCATGAAGATCCTTGCAGTTGTCAAATATCATGAAGATATGAATATCATTAGATATAAGGATTTGACCTACTTTATAGAATCTTTTCCTATTCTCTTGTATCATTTTTTACTTTCTATTTCAAGTAAATCTGATCCAAATTTCTAGGATCTGGATATCTGATGTAAAGGCTATAAAGCCATAAAATTTTGATGAAGCAATGGTTCGATTTTGAGTTCTACTATGTTGTTATTGTAATAAGAGACACTTTCTAATAGATATTTGTCTTGCAAGCTTCTTTCATTGATGTTATCAAATCTTCTTTCTTATCTCTGTCTATGCTTATGAGTGATTGCTATTCTTTGTCTGTGTTTACATAATCCATTGGTGACTATCATCTCATTGTTTGATTATTAAGCAAAGGATTATAGGATGTTCTAATAGTTTCTAGACCCATCATATCTATTTTTTTATATATGTATGATCTGGTTGATGTAATTAGTTTATGTTCCATTTGATACACACATATCTGATTATATCTCTTGAAGGCCTTGCACTGTTGAATATGCCTAGACAATCTTGAATATACAATCCAGTTAGCTAGATATCCATCTTGATCCAAACATTATCCCTCATTGAGTGAACCATTTCAAGATTAGTTAAGTTACCAGGCATCTCTGAGATACAACCTAGGAGAGTTTCCTGGAGTGATAACACTATGCAACCAAATCATCTATTTACTAGCCTCTATAGCAACAAAATACTATACCTCTATTGTAGAAAGTGCAAAAACCTTTTGCAGTTTCGAAATCCAACTTATTGTTGTTACACCTACAATAAAAACATACCTTGTGGTGCTCCTTCTGCTATCTTTATCACCTGCCATATCTGAATCAACATATCCCTGTAGAACAATGTCTGAACCTTCAAAACATAATGCATGAGTAGAACTACCTCTCAAATACCTGAGAATCCACTTTATTGCCTCCCAATGTTCTTTACCTAGATTGTTCATATACCTGCTCACAACTCCCACTGCATGTGTAATATCTGGTCTTGTGCAAACCATCACATGCATCAAGCTTCCAACTGATGATGAATAAGGGACCCTGGACATGTATTCTATCTCCTCCTGTGTCTTG
The DNA here is from genome assembly GCA_032191745.1 of Picea mariana. Lineage (NCBI taxonomy): Eukaryota > Viridiplantae > Streptophyta > Pinopsida > Pinales > Pinaceae > Picea > Picea mariana. Next base: position 19,600 of record JASDQU011403883.1, read on the forward strand.
GGAAACATTTCCTTAGTTAATTTGAAATGGTTGGCCAAAGGTGTACTAACTAGTTTTGCATTCTTCATTCTAAACCTCTCCAACACCTTCTCTATGTACTCACCCTGAGACAATGTCAATTTGTGATTTTTCTTGTCTCTTGTTATTCTCATACCAAGGATTTTCTTTGTGGGACCCAAATCCTTCATCTCAAATGAATTAGATAATTTCTTCTTGAGAAAATTTATATCCTGCATATTATACATTGCAACAAGCATGTCATCTACATACAATAGCAAGATAATATAGCTTCCATTTTCTAGTTTTTAAAAATAAACACAGTGATCAAAATGGTATCTACTATAACCATGTTCTATCATAAACCTATCAAACTTCAAATTCCACTACCTTGGAGATTTCTTTAGGCCATACAAGCTCTTCTTCAACTTGCATACCAAATTATCCTTCCCTTTGACCTCATACTCATGTGGTTGTTGCATACAAATCTCTTCCTCCAAATCCCCATGGAGAAAAGTTGTTTTCACATCTAACTATTCAAGATGAAAATACTCTACTGCCACAATACATAAAATAGTCCTAATTGAAGTCATTTTAACAAGAGAAAATATTTCATTAAAATCTATACCTTTCTTTTGTGCAAACCCCTTTACAACAAGTCTAGCCTTGTACTATTTTTTTCCTCCATCTTCTTCCGTCAACTTGTAAACCCATTTATTTTGCAATGCTCTTTTTCCTACAGGAAACTGAACCAAGTCCCAAGTCTGGTTATTTACCAAGGAATTCATTTCCTCTTTCATGCCTTGCTCCCACTTCTTTTTGGTGTCTACCTGCATTGCCTCTTCATAACATTCTGGTTCACCAGAATCAATCAACAATAAATAATACAATGAAGTAGAGTATCGTTTAGGGGGTCTACTTAACCTAGTAGATATTCTAACAACACTTGCAAGAGTTTGAGGTACCTATTGATCCTATTGTTGTACATTATGATTTTTTGGTACTTTTGGGATTTCTTTTTTAGTGATCTCATCAAGCACTGTGTATTCTAGTTTTTCTTTTTTCTATTTCTTTCCCTGCAACTAATCTTTGTACATGACCTTCTCATTGAATATGAAATATCTACTCCTAATGATTTTGTTATTTTCATAATCCCATAAGCGATAACCAAAATCATTAACATCGTATCCAATAAATGTACGCTTCTTGGATTTTGCCTCAAGCTTTGTTCTATTTTCCTTATCAATATGGACAAATGATTC
>JASDQU011403883.1:24557-34688 GCA_032191745.1 Picea mariana
TCTACAATATTCGACTATTTGATTCATTAATAGAATTTGGGTTTTCACCATATTGTTGTACTTTATGCTATATTCCTATGTGTGTTTCATTTCATTCCCTATACAATCCATATTAGTGGTATTAGAGAAATATGCTCCTTCTTATTCTTGGTGGATGTCCCCGATGAGGTCAAGGTATAGAGAGTTGGGTCTCGAGCTAGTTTCACTAGGAAATGATTTCTCTCCCTAGCCTAAGTGACCTCCCATGGAGGGGGAAAGGAGAGATGATGAAGTAGGACATCCTATGAAAATGTTTCTCAAGGAATCCCTCTCGTGAAAGGGGAATAAGATGACGGACAACTTCACCTATATCCTTCAACGATTGTTGATGGCAGGAAAGGAACCTTCAACAAGAAGTCATTTTGGACGTGAGAGACCCTTCAAGGTACAAGTTAGCTTTGATATCCATTTATTTGAAGGCCATATAGATGTATATGCTTTGGAGAAATGGTTAAATTTTTTAGAGGGTTATTACTCTATTAAAATGAAATTGACATCGAAAATATCATCAGCTTCAAGCTCCTTAAATCCCTTCCCCAATTCAAATATTGGTGGGAAAGATATTGGAAGAGACATAACGAATATGAGTCTATAAAATTCAAGAAAAGATGCACTTAGGAGGCCTTTATTGATGCCCTCAAGGAGGAATTTCACCCTATTGTAAATTATGATGACTAATACATGAGATGGACAACTCTGTGTTAGAAGAGAAATTAGATGGTGTCAGAGTACAACAACACTTTCCATACCTCGTGCTTAAAGATGGGTTTCAAAAAATCTAAGCGACACCTAGTTTTGAAGTATCGCAATGGCCTACATAGGTACATCCAAGAAGAGATGAATTTCTTAGACATATCCTCACTGGTAGCTTCTTATCGATATGATATCAAAATTGAGTAAATATTTAATTAGTGAAATAAGCAGGAGTTCAAGTCTGCAAACTTGCCATAATAGAAATATGGTGAAGTTGTCCCTAACCCACAAAAAAAGGGACAAAGAAGGGATATCCAACCTCAATACAACCAATCAAAGCAGTAGAAAAATAAGGTTAATAACAATTTGAATAAGGACACTAGAAAGTGTTTTGAGTTCTAGAAAAGCCCGTGGCAAAACACTGATGAATTCCACTAAAAAAGTCATTATTAGTCGAGCTTAAAGAAAAAGAGTCGGGACCTGAATTAGAATCTGATTTGGAATAGGATAAGGGAAAGAATATTATTGATATAGAACCCAGTTCTACCATCAAAATCGTAAATATCCAACAAAAAAGTCAGAGGAGCTTCAAGAGGAGGAGTGCCTCTTCCATTCACAGGGGTGGGTGAAGGGGATCCCTCTACATTTCATTATTGACAGTGGGAGACATAAGAACCTAATATCATTTGAGGTAATCGAGAGATTAAAGTTGTTGATAATTCCAAACCCCCAACCATACACCATCAATTGGTTGAGCCAGGAATGAGACCTTCATGTCATATAGTAGTGTCGACTATCCTACGACATCAATCCCTTCAAAGATGAGGTATTGTGTGATGTTTCTACAATTGAAGTTTGTGATTTTATTTTAGGAAAAACCTATATGTGTAAACATCATTATTTTTATGATTCATTTCCCCATAGTGTGATTGTTACTTTAGAAGGCCAACCGTATAGGGTACCATAGGTAGCTCAGACCACTGCAATTTCATTGATCTTAGCAAAACATTGTCATAAGGTAATCTCTCAGAATTTAAAGTTTGTCCTCCTCATGGTTTAGTCATAAGGTGAAAGAAATATCGCAATGACCATCACAACTTTATCATAGGGTATCTCTATTATCAGACAAATCGGTAAGTGCAGACACAAACTGAACTCCCTAGTTTCAACCTGAAACTATAACAAAACAAGACAGTATACTAAAATTTCCTTAGATTTCAGTTACCAAATAAGAAGAGGATCCAAAACATACTTTTTAAATGTTGTAGGCCTGACCTCTCCAATGTGATCCCAAATCCTTCATAAGTCTTATGGAGAAATATCTGCAAAGAAGCACAAGCCAACGAAGACAATAATAATAGAGTCTATTCGATATGAAACTATGTAAATGATCAAGGAATCATACAATGTGGACAAATAACATTCATATAGGAAAGAAAAGTATCTATGTATTAAAGAATGTGGAAGAAAGATTCAACCAGATGCCTTGATGTTGTCAGGTTCCTTCCAACAGTTCCTTGCTTCCCACACACTTATTCTCCAACGAGTTCTGAGACTGTAAGTTTGAAGATACTAACAATCCATCTTGACAACATAAATCAGAAGCCTATCATAATCCCTTCAGCTGAGAATTCTCAAACCAAAATTCTACTAACTCATACAAAAAATATCTTATCTAACTTTCCCCATGAGAACTCCCCTCCTTTTATAATCTGAAAAGGATAGGGTGAGGATGTTAGGATGATCCCATGAGATCAGGGATGTGAATCAGATCCAAATCGATCGGAGGCCACCTCACCCTTGAAGCTTCTATTCTATAATCATCAAGAAACTTCTCCTTTTATTCATATGGATAATAGTCACACCCTTAACACTAAGAAAAATGTGACTATGTCACAAGCTACTGTGGTGAAACCTACGTCGATCCTAGATAGCCGCACCCTTAATACTGAGCAAGGTGTGTCGATTCTTATGTACAAGGTTTTTTACAAAGAAAAAAGTATAACTTCTTCTATCTAGGAAAGTTCATCTTCATTGTTCTTCAGGGATTAAGGAAATTTATCCTTCTAAAGAAAAAGGATAGGTGTACATCATTAACGGTCATAAGGGTGACGAAAATAATGTGTAATAGTAAGCCCCCCAAACTATGAAGTTAGAACATAGTGATAGTTGAAATACTTTGTCAAGTGTGTGTTTGGAATAAGGGACACGTTGGTCGGAAACCTCCCAAAAAACAAGGAAATACAGTACAATAATTCATCATTGAGGTAGGCATTCCCATACTCAGAATACAAATGACTCAAAGCATAAATGTCGACATGAAAATATCCATGTCAAGTAATACAGGTCATGGCCACCAAACATACACTGTGGATCCATGACAATATGACTCATATATGAGCATAGCCACCAGAAATACATTGTGGATCTATGTGTTAAAGACTAAAATTTGAACATAGCCACAAGACATACACTGTGGATATATGCAATAGTATAATATGAATATACTCCATAGAAACCTGAATCTGTTAGAAAATATCTAGGGTCTTCATGTCCATCACTCTATAGTAAGAATCTAACCATGTGAATACATGTTCTGAAGTTGAACATGGTAGAAACCACTTGATTACCAATTACCAGTGAATACCATTAACAAGTGCGAGGGAAATCACCATTAATGTCAATGACTCCCAAGGTACACTAGTACAATCCAACGGGTGCATATTTTTGAATTGAAGTCGAACACGCGACGAAATCTCTTGATCAAGGGTCAATAATGAAAACCCACTGTCGAAAGCGAGGAAACCTACCATTGAGGCATGCAAGTTCCAAGGTACCAATTAGTTTCTAAGTCTAATTCCTGGATAATGAGTTGAATTCGACAGGAAAGTACTTTTCATAGGAGGGCCTTAATGTATCCCCCATCAAGGACATGAAACAGGTAAAAATATTTGAAGTAGAACAGAGTAACAAATGATTCAGGACTAACTCAGGGATGGACGACAGAATACAAGGCTTAAGGACTGTAGAAATGGTTGATGCAATAGAAGTCTTTCTGGGTTGAACTTCTATTTGAACATATTGATGACATGACAATTGTCTTGGTAACACTAAGTCAACAAAAGGATAACATACCAAAGTGTAATATTATAAAGGAGTATGATTAAGAGACAAGAGGATTTTTCAACCTAGACACAAAGAGAGTGAAAGGGTGTCATGTTCAAAAGTGACTCTTCCATAGAATACAGGTTTAGATGCATTTATTTCCCAATTTCCCCCCACCATTTCTGAAGAGTACCTCTTTATTTTTACACAAGATTGAGGAGGATAACATATGCTTGATTTGTAAGCTCATCCTTTAGATGAGTCCCTCAGAGTATATTTAACAAACCCTAGGAAGGAGTGTTTTGGTCCCATATGGGACTTTCGATGTTTGTTTTACGAGTCCAAAGAAAGAAAATTCAGTGGTCTTTTCATGTTTATGGACTCTGAAAAAAACTTAAAGAGGACTCCATAACTTCTTCTAATCATGTTTGATTAGAGTTCTCCCTTTTCGTAAAGTTGTCTGATGAGACCAAAAAAAAGATACACTGTCGGTCAGCATACGTGCTTTCTAATACTTTAAAGAGCGTGAAAAGAACAAGATTGCTCAACAATCTTTTCATGTTTAGAGAGTTTGAAAAGAGCTTAAAGGGAACTCCATGGGGTTCCTTTTTCGTATAACCATTATGAGTTTGAAAAAGTGATAAATGTATATTCAATTACATTCTCATTGATTTACGAGCATGAGAAAGAAAAAAGACTAAGCTCGGGATTGTTTTCATTTTTACTCAAGATTAAAACAAAACAAAACTATGCTTGAGACATATTTTATTTTTAAACAAGATTAAAACTAAACAAAACTATGCTTGGACCTGGTTTCATTTTTACACAAGCATGAACTAGAGGAAACTATGCTTGAGGTAGGTGGTTTCATTTTTACACAATCTTGAACCAGAGAAAACTATTCTTGCGACTTCCCAACGCATGGTTCATGGATTTGCATGGTTGGTACTTTGCCCCCATCTTAAGAAGCTAGTGGCTTAACTTCAGCATGAAGTCCAGAGGCTGTAAGCATTTCCCCCCAAGATTCGTCTCATATAATGACACAGGCAGATGAAATGAAGCTTCAAATACTATACGTAAAAAAGTACTTGACTTAATCGAAGAGGGGAAAAATATATTTCATTTTTTAACAAGCTTTCCACAGAGAAGAAAAACTATTCTTGAGAATCCAGGTGCAATCCCCAGACCTCTGTTTCATTTTTTAACGATCTTGAAACAGGAGAAAAACTATGCCCATAACCTCTTTTTCATTTGTTAACGAGGTTTCCACAGAGACACAAAACTGTCCTCGTAGTTGGTTTCATTTTTTAACGAGATTGAAATTAGAAAAACATGCTCTAAGATGGTTTAATTTTTTAATGATCTTGAAATCAGAAAACCATGCTCAAAGTTGTTTTCATTCTTTAATGAGCTTGAAATCATAAAACCATTCTCAAGACTCCTCTTCTTGATCATGGCTTCCAAGAGGACAATGCTCTAGAAGGACACCACGTCAAGGGACAAAACTTGGTCATGGATTCCAAGAGATATTCACTTGACGAAAGAAAAATACTCTAGAAGGAACACATGTCGACGACCACAATAGGGGTAAGAAGACCAGGCTCTAAAATCCCCATCGAAGAGATCACCATGTCAACTACCGAATCTAAGTCATGAGAGACTGAGCTTAGAGTGAGAGGCTCATCTTCATCGACAGTTGAAGGCATGGGAGATAATGCCATATAATTGACCTGTGGTGGGGGCGATACCGTCTGAATATAAGAAACGTTTTGGGAGGTCATTGGGTTGGTAATTAATTCAGGACCAATGAATGAAAGTTGATCAATAGTCACAATTCTCCCATCGTGAGGGAAAGATATCACATGAAAAATAGTGGACATAATATCTTTCATGGCATAGACATAATCTCTCCCAGTGAGTAAATCAAAATCCAAGGGGTCTTGGACTACCATAACATCAATAAAGACAATTTTCCCTCCCAAAGTTACATGAAATTGAGGAAGGACTCCTAAAGGGTGTTGATATTATGGTAGATTTGGGATGTATGAACCTCTATTGTGACCTTTGACAATATTAGAATGTTCCGAAAGGAAGAAAAGAAATGAAAGTAACCCTAGATGAGATGTCAGATGAAGAGAGATAATTAATATGAATTAATTAGTACCCAGAGAGAGAATTCGTCCTAGGCAATTTTGCCAGGAATACTATAAATACAGGGCACCAGTCTCTCATTTGACATATTCTCAGAATCACAGAAGTCACTTGTGCGCACTGTAGTTTGGCAGTCTTGTGCGCAAGTCCTCGGGAAGGTGTTGCGCCATTTTTGGGTTGAACTCTCTGATCAGCTTTGGTTACTTATTGCTTGGTGCATTAGCCTTTCTTGGCTATTGGATTTATACCAAGATTCTTCTCTCTATCAAGGCCAAGGTGCTTGGAGGGTGGCTATGGCCTATGGTTGGGTGACAATAGTGATATTTTCAATGGTAAAATGAGCACATCCTTTCATATTCTAACAGGTTATGGACCCACACCTCCTTCATTCAATCTAAATGATGGAAGGAAGCATAGCCATTAGGATACTGAGCTCATTGAGGAACTATTTCTAGGGTTACTATCAAAAGCATCTTCCAAGATATTGTTGCTAGGGTTACTAGCAGGAGCAGTTGTAGAAACCCTAAATCTCATATCCGGCACCTTGTGATGGAGCATCTTGCTCAAGGAGAATATATTCATATGCACCCTAGTTCAACGCACTTTTTTTCTCTCTCAGAAGACAGAAATGTCAGAGTCGAAGTTTTGGATCAAGGGATGACCAGCTACCAGTCAATCAAAGACATGAGTGAAAAGATCAATCTTCTACACTACTCAGCACTCACTGGAATGATTGAAGATGACATGTGGATAACCGATAGTGCAGCTTCTAGGCACATGATGGGAGATCAAGCCAGAATCTCAAATCTAAATGAAAAGAAGACATCGTACAAGGTAGATCTTGGAGACAAAATCACTTAGCCAGTGGAAGGATTTGGACAAGCCTCTGTCAAGTTGAAAACAGGTAACAATGTTCACTTAAGCAATGTTTTATATGTACCTGGTTTAGAAAAGAATCTTGTATCCATATCTTTCCTAGAATACAAAGGAAACATAATAGCTTTTGTAGATGGAAAAGTGTTATCATGGCATAAAGACTCCAACATAGAGAATGCTAGGGTTATTGGAAGTCGTGAAGGAAATCTATATAGACTACTAGAACAAAATGAAGAAGCCCTCGTACATGACAAAGTCAATCCCAATGAATTGTGGAATAGAAGGTACGCTCATATTAATTATCAAGCATTACCTTTTATTAGAAAGATGGTTGAAGGAATACTAGAATTACAGTCTACACATGAAGGAATTTGCAAAGGTTGTTCTCTTGGAAAGAATATCAAGAAACCATTTCCAAGCAGCAACAATAGATCTAAGGAGATTCTAGATCTAATTCACTCAAATGTTTGTGGTCCAATGCCAGTCAAATCTCTAGGAGGATCTCTTTACTATGTAATCTTCATAGAAGATTATTTAAGAAAGACTTGGTTATATCTACTGAAGACAAAAGATGAAGTATTCAACAAGTTTCAAGAATTCAAAGCAGAGATAGAAAACCTCATTAACAAGAGGATCAAGAACTTAATAGCATATAATGGAGGAGAATACACATCAAAGGAATTTGTTGCATTCTGCAAATCGACAGGGATTAGGAGGGAGCTAACTGTTCCTCATAATCCTCAACAAAATGGCATAGCAGAAAGAAAGAATAGATCTATCAAAGAAACCGTAAAGGCACTACTAAATGATCAAGGTCTATCCATGTTCTTATGGGGAGAAGCAGCCATGATAGCAATATATGTGCAGAACAGAAGTCCTCACCGCATATTGAAGGACATGACTCCAGAAGAATCATTCTTAGGTAAGAAACCTAAAGTGGAAAACCTAAGAATCTTTGGATGTCCTGTGTACTCTCACATTCCCAAGGACAAAAGGAATAAACTAGAACCCTCGGGAAAGAAGGGCATATTCATGGGATATAGTGATTCATCCAAGGCTTATAGAATCTATATTCCGTAACAACATAAGATCAAAGTCATCATAGACGTGACATTCAATGAAAAGATGGATTTCAATAAATTTATGGAAGAAATGATAGAAGAAAAAGAGAATGAAGAACCTACTGAATAAAGCACAGAAAATCAAGATGACAAAAAATAACAACCTGATCATCCTATGCAACCATGTGAGACCATTGATTCAAACACCATATCTAAGACTAGGAAATGACCATCTTGGCTTGAAGCTACTTTACAAGATGTATAAAGACTTAAGGTTCCCGAAGGAACATTCAGAAAAAGTAAGAAGCCTAAAAGATACTCAAGTTATGCAACGTATATGACAAAGATCCTAGATGAAGAACCTACCAAATTTGAAGAAGCATTTCAAAAGGGATAATGGAAAGAAGATATGACAGAATAACACCAATCCATTATGAAAAATGATGTATGGGAAATCGTACCTAGACCTAAATAAAAATCAGTGGTAACTTCAAAATGTGTATACAAGATCAAACATGCAACAGACAGAAGCGTGGATAAATACAAATCAAGATTTGTAGCTATAGGGTTCTCCTAGAGGGAGGGAGAAGACTATGACGAAACATTTTCTTCAGTGGCTAGATATACTTCCATTAGACCTATTATATCTTTTGCCGCTTCCATGGGATGGAACTTACATCAGATGGATGTAAAGACAACTTTCTTCAATGGAGAAATCGAAGAAGAAGTATATATTGAACAACCTCAAGGGTTTGAAGTACATTCCAGAGACACTCACGTTTGTAGATTAAAGAAATCTTTATATGGACTCAAGGAAGATCCAAGGGCTTGGTATGCCAGAATGGACAGCTAGCTAACGAGACTTGGTTACTCCAAGAGTCATGTAGATCCAAACCTTTACTACAAAGTCATGGACAATGCACCTATGATTCTACTATTATATGTTGATGATCTATTCATAATAGGTGAAGAGCCTATCATCATCTAATGCAGAAAGGAACTAGCTTCTGAATTTGATATGAAAGATATAGGTCTCATGCATTATTACTTGGGACTAGAAGTATGGCAGAAGCGTGGTGAAGTATTCCTTGGACAAGGAAAATACGCAATAAAAATTCTTCAGAATTTTGGAATGATGGATTGCAAATCCATGGACACTCCTATGACTACAGATATAAGAAAAATAAAATATCCAGATTCTGATCCAGTAGATCCATCACTATATCGACAATTGATTGGGTCATTGATGTATTTGGTAAATACTCAACCAGACATTTTCTTTGCCGTGAATACACAAGCCAGTTCCAGGTGGAACCGAGACATGAGCATTGGATAGCAGCAAAGCATGTCCTAAGATATATTCATGGGACAATAAACTATGGCTTAAGATATACTGCATCCAATGATATACAACTTCATGGATTTACAGATTCCGATTGGGGAGGAAGTGCAGAAGAAAGAAAGAGTACTTCAGGAATGTGTTTCAACTTGGGCTCCGCTATGATATCTTGGGGTAGTAGAAAATAGAATTTTGTCACACTTAGCATAGCAGAAACATAATATATTGCAGCATGTGAAGCATGCATAGAAGCAATATGGCTAAGGAAGTTAATCTCCAATCTATTTGAGCAAATTCCAGATTCGACCATAATACATTGTGATAATCAGAGTTGTATAAGATTATCAGAACATCACGTGTTTCATGAAAGGTTGAAACATATTGAGATCAAATACTACTTTATTCAAGATAAAGTCCAATAAGGAGAAGTAAATCTCCAGTATATCCCCACAGATGAGTAGACATCTGACATCCTAACAAAGCCTCTCTCCAAAATAAAGTTTTCATATTTCTGGGAAAATATGGGGATCGTGGAAATAACTCCCTTAGTTGAAAGGGAAGAAATGACTCTCCAGGTTGGGAGGACACACTGACATATTATTGAGAACATTCATTTTCAATATTGAAAAATAGTCTATCTTGGGCAGATTCTTTTCTGTGTGGAAAGTGCATTGAGATTTCTGACAGATAGACATTTTCCAGTTCGGAAAATGGTCTAGATTGTTGATGTACCATGGACAGTGACTTCCCATTGTGGTTAACATGGGGAGTGGTCTAGGGTAGTCTCTCTTCTTGAGGGTTACTCAAGAAGACTGTCCCGCCTTGTCAGACAATGACTTATCATTGTGGTTAACATGAGGAATGGTC
>JASDQU011403883.1:34854-50903 GCA_032191745.1 Picea mariana
TCTCCAGGCTACACTTTGTTTAGTGTCACAGGAATGGCCCAGGGTGAGGAATGGTCCAGGTTCAGAAATCAGAAAAATCATTCTTCCTCATTTGAGAAGAATAAGCCAGATAGCCCATTGTTGATGTTCTACTCTGAGGGTGGATATTCTTTCAGATCTCACATATGTGAGTGAAATATTGGCCGAGAGGATTCAATTTACTTTAACAATATTTTCTATGTAGGTTGATATCAAATGATTGTTATGGAGGCTTCATGTCTCTAGACAGTAGAGATATGCTATTGTGGTGGATATGTTCCACTGTTTATGACTATGTGTCACGGTTTGAGTAGTTACGTACTACCATGGATAAACACAGTTGTGTTCTATCAATTGATATTGTACCAGTTGTCATGGAGTTTATCCAGTTGGATAATAATGACAGTGCTCGTGATACTACCACTTGAATGGTCTGTTTGTGCTCAAGACCATTATCAGTTATACCTCCCTAGCTAGGAGGGAGTGTTGATATTATGGTAGCTTTGGGAGGTATGAACCTCTACTATGACCTTTGACAAGATTAGAATGTTATGGAAGGAAGAAAAGAAATGAAAGTAACCCTAGATGAGATATCGGCTGAAGAGAGATAATTAATATGAATTAATTAGTACCCAGAGAAAGAAGTCAACCCGGGCAAGTCTGCCAGGAATACTATAAATATAGGGCACCAGTCTCTCATTCGACATATTTTCATAATCGCAGAAGTCACTTGTGCACACTGCAGTTTGGCAATCTTGTGCGCAAGTCCTGGGGAAGGTGTTGCGCCAGTTTTGGGTTGGTCTCTCTGATCAGATTTGGTTACTTCTTGCTTGGTGCATTAGCCTTGCTTGGCTATTGGATTGCCACCAATATTCTTCTCTCTGTCAAGGTCAAGGTGCTTGGAGGGTGGCTATGGCCTATGGTTGGGTGACAATAGTGATATTTTCAATGGTAAAATGAGCACATCCTTTCATATTATAACAAAGGGTGACTGGTTCTTATGCTAAAATCTAAGATATTTTAGGTAACCGACACAAGCTGAGGATAACCCAAATCTTCCCAAGCAATAAAGGAAAAAATATTAACGGATGCATGTTCGTCTATAAGCTTCTGAGGAACGTCCCAACCACAAACATGTACTATAATCTTGAAAGGAATGTGAGAGGGAAGACGAGGTCCATTTAATGCACCCCAATCAAAAAGGATGGCCTCATTACTTGGAGGTGGTTCCGTAGGAGAAGGAAGAAGGTCCCCTAGTATGGTAGATTATGTATCAACAAGAAAAATGTGGGAAGTATCGGGTGTACTCTCTAGCAGGAGAGTAGGGTCGAACGATAAAGTGATCAGATCGACCACTTGGGTTGCATTCTCCAAGGGGAGAATGGGGTAGAAGGATGGAAACAGATTTACTTCTTTGGTTTCATTCTCGAAGGGGAGAATGAGGTCGACGGATGGAAATGGATCGATCACTTGGGTTTCACTCTCTAACAGGAGAGTGGGATCGACTGAGGATGGGATCAGATCGACCACTTTGTCAACTGGTTCAACTGAGTATGTGACCAAATTGACTACCTGATCAACCAGACTGACCGATGAAGGGACAAGATTGATCATTCCATCAACTACAGGTGGGTTGATAGTAAGCCTTTGGAAAGAAGCCAGAAGTTGAGGCTGGGAAATTGTCATGTCTTCCAATAATTTTAAGGCTTTGCCCATACAAGGGAAAATGTGAGTTTGATGACTCCCTCCATATAACCTACAAGGGAACTTGACTCTACTTCTCTTCTTCCCAACGGTATCCTGAATAGTTGACAAGAGGTCATCAACATGTTGTTTAGAGGATGACGAAATGGGATGGTGAGGGCATGTATACCATGCTTCTATAACCTTGGATAGACCAGGCTAATCTTTAAGAATATGGCTACCCTTACAAAGCCTGCAAGGGTACTTGGGCTTACGAGTTGTTTGGGTGATATTTGCATCACCAACACTCTTAGCACGATCATTAAGAACTGGTTATTTTCCAACATGTCTGGTAGTGGTTGGAAGTTTTGACCCTTGCTTATTTTTATTCTTCTTAATCTTCCTTTTCTTATTCTTCTTAATCTTCCTTTTCTTATTCTTCTTATCCACTAGGTTACTAGATTCAGAGCTTTCACTCAACGAAGAAGATGAAAAGAAAGAAGACCTTACAAGTGAAGAAGGCGAATGATCAACATGAGGTTGATGCTCTTGGGGGGGAGTGCTTATAACCAAAGCACTCGTTGCATCTGGGATTACCAGAGTGGAATGAAACCATACCGGTAACCCAATTATGAGACCTGGAAGGCTCAAAGTAGCGATGTAAGGAGGACCAAATTTTCCGTAAGAAGGAAAAGCAAAAGACTCCCCTAGAGCAGGGGTTTCTTCATTGGTCACTCCGAGAAATGACGCCATTAAACACAGATCCTACCTAGATTTTGATAGGGAAAGAAAACAACACACGCTAAAAATATAGGAAGAAAGTAAACAAACAAAACCTTCTCACAATGAACGCACTAGTTGGTGATGAAATCCAACTTCGTGGGAACAATGTAAGAAGGGGATGAGATAGAGCAGGTGGAAAAGTTACGTTGAATACCTACTTAACAGACTTATGCCTTGGTGCAAGTTCCACACAATAAATGTGGATTTACCCTCCAAGGAGCCCGAGTGAGTTTGGCCAACTTTGATTCTAGGTACAACGAATACTTTCCCCTTCACCGTCACCTCATGTATTAACCCTAAAGAAAGGCCACTAAGGTTACCAAATACAACAATGATTCCTGGGGAAACAATCGACAGTCCGATATATGTGCAAGGGAAGGGTAGTTGAGCCTGAAATCGAATTGAGAAGGCCTCCACAGGGTTTTTTTCTCAAGTGACTCCCAATAATATGCGAAACCACTACACCAAGACCAACAAAGCATTGTTAGTAAATATGGTGGCCTTAATGCAACCTCGTAATTGACCCTTGTGTGAGAAGGGCTTCCTAGGACAAAATGTAGTAAATGGATTTCATCACTCCCTAACTCAAGATTCTATGTTTGTTTACAGCTTTGGAAAGTTATCTTTCACACCTATTCCAAATCCCTACAACTAATCTAATGTACGTTGCAAATATCCCTAGAAATAAAAGTTTCTAGGTAGATTTTAATTAACGCATAAATTTTATTAAGTTGTTGTTACTCAAGAGAAAAATGGCATGGACTAAATGATGTTTTGAACGACTTTAAAAATGCAAATAAATGAGAATGCAAATATTTCACTTCGATAAAAGCTATAATGCGAGAAGAAGAAAACGTTTATCATTCCCAGATGCACAATGTCCCAAAATTTTATTAAATTCATCGATATCACGATCCTTAACAATTCAAGACCAAAAATTCCAAAAACCATGCAATTTCACTACTTCAAATGCAAGGATGCCCCCATTCTAATGCAAAGCAAGAAATTAAAAATTGTTGTTTTCAAACATACACTAAAATAAATAGCAAGCTTCTTTAAAACAAAATCAACCCAAACAAAAAATTTTCTTTTAAAACGAACTACTCAAAAAAAGAAGTGCTTTCACTAAATAATTCTAAAGAAAAAAAATGCTTTGTAACTGAAAGACACTCAAAGCAAGAGATCTCAAATCTTTTAAAAGAAAACATACTAAAAGAAAGAAAAAATGGCTAAAAACAATCTTAACAGTGTCAAATAGACTGTAACCAAACTCAACAATTCACCCCAAAACCATATCTAAGATCTGGGCAAGGAAAACCACTAAAAATTAATTTTTTCACACAATCGTCACAAGCTACTAGACTAACACAGTGCGATGATCCTGATTCATCACAGGTCACTGAAGACCACAGTGTGACAATTTTGCATTGTCTCTCAAAGTAGGGTGCATCAATCAAGGAAAATGTGGAAAACATAAAATAAAAAGCATCAAGGTTTTCGAAGGAAATAAACAGTTAGAGAGTCAATCTGGATCTCCCAGTGACTTAGAAAGCAGAACCCAAGCAATCAAAGCAAGAAAGAAAGACTAGGAAAAACTATCAGTTCCCCAGTATGGTTGCTAATTTTTTTATCGGACAAATCGATAAGTGCGAACATAAAGGGATCTCCCTAGTTTCACCTCGAAACTAGAACAAAACAACACATAATATAAAACTTTCCCTAAGTTTTAATTATCAAGCATACTAACTAACATGAGATAAATGACATTCCTTTTAAATGTCGTTTGTCCTCGCTAGTGTCATCCTTTCTTTGTTCCAAGGATTATGGGATGTTGAACCTGTAAAGAGACATAAGCCAACAAAGTGAAAGCAACAATGTATACTTAACAAAACCCATGTATGTGATCAACGAATTATACAATAAAATAAGAACAATTTTATGGAAAACAAATATATTACTGTATTAGAAATATGAAAAGGAGAATACAATCGATGCCTTGATGTTGTAGGGTCCCTTCCAACAGTTCCTTGCTTCCCACACACTTCTTCTCCATGGATTATGAGACTGTAGAACTAACAATCACTTATGATTTCATCTTGACAAAGTGAAACTCAAAGCCAACATAGACCCAAACACTCCATATTAACTAGCTATAGATGAAGCTAATCCAAACTCTTGGCTAGAATAATATCTCATTAGCTGAATCTTTGCAACTAAGTTGAAGTTCCAAAAATCCTCTAACCATTCCCAAGCTAACTTTCCCATGAAAACTCCCCTCCTTTTATAAGATGAAAAGGATAGGGTGAGGAGGTTAGGATGATCCCATGAGAACAGGGATGTGACTCAAATCCAAATCGATCGGAGGCCACCTCACCCTTGAAGCTTCTATTCTAGAAATGTCGAGAAGCTTCTAGTTTTCCTTCGTACGGACAATCGTCACACCCTTAACACTGAGAAAACTATGAAAATGCCATAGACCACTGTGGTGCAACATGCATTGATCCTAGATCATCACACCCTTAATACTGAGCAAGGTGCGTCGATCCTTCTTTACAAGGTTTTTGACAAAGGAAAAGATATAATTTCATTTCTCTGGGAAAGTTCATCTTCATTCTTCTTTAGGGATTAAGGAAATTTCTCCTTCTAAAGACAAAGGATAGGTGTACATCATTAACGGTCATAGAGGTGATGAAAATAATGTGTAACACTCTCTACACAACATAAGCAGGAGGAGAAGGATTTAGAGGAATATGGAGACATCTTCGCCTCACCTATAGGGATGCCTATACACTATCAAGTCAAACATCCCATTGACTCGATACATGGTTCTCCTTTACCTAATGGTCCAATATACATATACTTCCTTATGAGGAATGAGGAAATAAAACATCAAATTCATGATCTCATCTAAAAGGGCCATATTCAACCAAGCTCCTCGCCTTGTGGGAGCCCAATTATGTTGGTGTAGAGGAAGGATGGCACATGGCTGTTGATATTTAGATTGGTTAGGAACCAAACAACAACCTCATTAGGATAAAATATACCCTTGCCTTTTTATAGATGTGATACTCCTCTATAATATGTTGGAATATTCTTTGTATGGTTCTACAATCAATGCAAAGGGTGAATGCTAAAGAGAAAACCTCAAAAGCTCTTCCATGAAATATTGTATATACAAATGTATAACCCTTATATACAATTATACAAATATGAAAATATACATCATATCATTTAAATAAAGAAAGGTTAAGTGTGGCAACAGATATTTTTGTATACAAGGTTTTGGAGTCTCCCTTCAGCAAACATTCTGCCTTTCTTTTAAAATAAAATGAACCTAGAATCTGCTATGACTTTTGGAAGATGAAGTAAAAAATACAGTTCTTCAAAGAACTTTAGATGAGTATTTCTTTTGGAACTCATAATTTTTTTTATAGGAAAAACATTTGAAATCACATGATTTCAACTCAAGTCTATGAAATCACTAATGTGATGCCCCGAAATAGTTCTTTACAGGAGAAATTTATAAAAATATCCCAATATGACAAGTTTAATAATTTCTGGAACAAGAAAACTGAAATAACTTCAACAAGGTCTCAATGAAAATTACATGAACTGAAATAAATTTCATATACTTTTTACAAGCAAGTATTTTTCTCCTTTGGACCTAAAATGTTACAAGATGATTGAATATTTCTAGAGAAAGAACTGCTTAGACCCAAATCTTCTTTTTTTTCCATACATTCATGGAAGATTTGATGGAAATAAAAATAAAGGAAGAAAATGTAGGGAGAAAGTTCTATCAATCCAATTCATAGAATATTGGAAAGATAGATCTTTGCTTCTTGCAGACACTTCACCATTGTAGAAACATTTGACTTCCAACTCCTTTGATGTTTCCTTCTGTTGCTTTTAAAAATATGCTCTTAAAACTTCTTGAACTAGTTAGGGTTTTCTCCTTCTAGAAGTTTCCACATGCATCCTTTTTGGAATAAATCTCTTTAATTTATGCTTTATTGAAGTCTCATTAATGAATTTATGTCATATACATTCGTACCTCCGAGTGGGACCCATTTCATCTTTAATAAAATTCATTTAATAAACTTTTATTTCCAAAATTTCAAGTTGACCTCGTTTTAAAAAGTGGAATGTGTTTTAATTTTCTAATCATGATATTTGACCTCTCAACCATTGAAACCATTCTAGGAGAAATATTTATCATTCAATATTTCTAACAAGTCTTCTTGAGAGATATTTGGAGTTTTGTATCTCATGTTATAGCTTTGAGAAGTTGAGGTTCCAAACAAATTTCTCAGCAAGTCATGAAAACAACGTTGACTGATATTTTAATTTTGGAAAGAATTATGGATAAATTTATCCCTTAAAAAATATCCCATTGTCTTCCTCATTTAAATAACTTTCCAAAGACATATGACTTTCCCAAAATGCGCACCCGGATCTTGATTTATGAACTTTTGAAGGTCGTTTCTTAGCATCCACTCATCAAATTCATGGATCAATCCTAGCCCTTCATTTAATTCCATGTATTTTAATCCCACATGCATTGTGGTGAGTGAAATGATAGTGTTTATAATAAAAAATCTTCCACACTTTTCATGTGGAACAAAGGAGATTATGGATACCTTGGTGTAGCTCTTCGTTCCTTAGAAAAATACATATCTCAGTAGTATTTTGGTCGCCTAGTCCTCACCCATTCAACCTATGAATGTCTAACATGTCACGTCCAATCACCACCCAATCACCTACCATGTGTCACTTGGAGATGTGCCCATACATAACTTAGGAGAAGAGAAATAATATAAAAATAATATGAGGAGTTCACGAGATTACACGAAATCGAAGGTAGGTAAGGAAGCAATTAATAGTAAAAAAGTTCGTTAAAATTTCTAAGTATAAATACTATAGTATATCCTGGGGTGGCATGTGCAAGGGGGTGCTATAGGACCCCATAGGAAATAAAGAATTATACTTTTATTGGAATATTGGCTTCACCACAAACAACAAGGATGAAACCTATGCCATATACCAGGGGATTCAACTGGCCAAGCAGAGAAAAATTACCACTCTGAATATCATTGGGGATTCTAAAAATATCATCAGATACTTGGTGACTGGATATTCCCCAAATGATATTGGATCAAAAATATTGATGGAATGCATCAGGAACTCCTTTTTCAACCTCAATGCTCAATTTTTTCATGTGTATCAATCTAATAATTTTGCAGCAGAAAAAATGGCCAATCATGCCATAGAGAAATCTCCTGGTCATATGGGAGTTGATGGATTTGAATATATGGTAACCCCCCCACGACCACATGAATTGGCACAAGCTCGAGGTTCCCTTTTTCCACGTGGTGAGTCTCATTATACCATGTGGTGACTATTTGAATTGGGAAAGACACCGTCTTTTTAAATATTTAAATGAAGGATTTGGTATCATGCTACAAAGAGAGAAACTTGATATGATTCGTGGGAGGAAGTATATATCAATAAGGTGGGTAAAATCCTAGTACATTTATACTACCAGTTCAAGGGATTTGCTCCATGAGGGATTTGAAGTCATTATGGAAAGAAAAGTAGTCGCAGATGAAGTACAGAGGTGGATGGAAAGTTTGGGTAGTGTCATCAGATACATTAAGAACTCACATGGAAAACTCGTGGGTAGCTATCAACTCAAGAAATTTCAGGTACGCAGCACCCGATTTCATCATAAGGGGATTAATCTCATGGTTATGAATGAAGATGCGATGGTTTTCAAGGGTTTTTTATTTCTTAATCTTCTGGGGGATGGTTTGGAAGACAGTCTGGTGAGATTTGCAAAGGATTTGGTATGGTTTCTCAGGAATTCTCTTGTGGTCCTATCTGTGGGATTTATAGCGTCAAGTAGGGTAATTGATACCAAAATTCTTGTCACTTCCTAACTATAGTTCAGTGGCAGAGATTGTAATCTTTCGAGAGCATCTCTTTTTGTCACAGAAGTTTCTTTTGGTTGTTGTATGTTGCTGGTTTATGGAGAATTGTCTCTTCCCCTCTGAGTGGTATTTTCTATCCTTCTTGGGAAATCTGGATATTATGGATTCTAGGATAGTGAATTGCATTGAAATGAAGGCATGTTCGAGAATGAATTTGAGGAAAGGAAGATTTTAATTATTCGATTTTGCTCCCTTAGTTTGACGATTTCATTTTCTCTGGACACCCTGGTCTAGCACAGGGTCTGGGCAAGCCATCTCCAAGATGATATTGATGCACTAAGAAGCCAGATTGAAGAATTGCAGTTCCAGTTGGTTCATAGGGATGAGGACCAGGGGAACTCTTCTCAAGTTCGGAGTATTTATGGGGAGGCAACATCGTCTTTGGCTCCAATTCCATAATCAAATGATCCTGTGGAGATTTTGGAAGATGGGGGACATCTTGGTCAGACCTATGACAAGCAAGGAAATGGCAATGAGTTGGACTAGGATTTCAATAATTAAGTATGTTTTGTTTTATAATATGTATTTGTGGTACCTATTATCAAGTTTATACTGTCTAGAATAATAGTAGTTCTAGAATATGGTTCAATAATAGTAGTAGAACAAAATTATGGTGGTTTGAAGATCTAGTTGAGATGGAATGTATTAATGGATTAGAACTATGTTTTTGTACTCAGTGGTCTCGACCACGCCCTTTTAATGAAAAAATATCCACCAAATTTTGTTAAAGAAAATAAATAAACACTATAGTATAGAGGAATAGGTTGGCCAGAGGGGTGAAATTGGAGGTAGGTAAGGAAGTAATTAATAGTAAAAAAGGTCATGAAAATATCTAAGTATAAATAGTATAGTATAGAGAAATCAGAGGTAAGTAAGGAAGCAATTAATAGTTAAAAATGTTGTGAAAATGTCTAAGTATAAATACTATGGTATAGAGGAATTAGTGGGACAGAGGGGTTGTGGTAAGAGTCTCAAGAATCATTGTGGAGAATGGTAAGACTCAAGAATCACTATGGAGTAAGTGTTGAGGGAGGATCAAGATCAGGAGGAGGGGCATAGTATATGGAGGGGTCATATATATCACTGACCCATGGCCCGTGGTAACTCATAAATTTGACTAAGTGTTGGAAGAGTTATGTGAAATATGCAAGGCGTATGAAAATAATTACGTGAAATATGAAAATAAATGATGGAAAGGAAAATGGCTAACTATGGAATATGGAGTATGAATAGTAGAGTGGAAGAGAGAAAAATGGTTAAGTATGGAGAGTGAAGCGAAAGGAATATGAGACTAAGTACGAGAGAAATAGCTAACAGAATATGAAAGTAATGAGAAAAATAGCTAAGTATGGGATGTGAGTATGAAGAGAAGTATGGGATGAGAGTATGAAGAGAGGTGAAGGGATAATATAGGAAAATGGTTAAGTGTGGAGATGGATAGACAGAAGGTGGATTACTTATTCAAAAAATTTAAAACGGAGAGGAAAAAGGGGCATAAAACTTAGAAAAAAATATTCACTTAGAAAAATTATTCTTGCAATTCTTCAAGGCTCTTCTTGCATGAGTATCTCAAGAATATGGACTAGGATTTTGATTCCATAAAATGTATGATGAAGATGAGACTAATGGCTACACCATGCATTGATGAGCATGCACAAATTCTTTGTCTTGTTAAAAAAAAAATATTCCAAAGAGAGGAAAATCGATGTGACCAAATTTTTTATCAACAATGGTGACTCTATATTGATTATAGAGCCCCTAAACAAATCAATCTCAAGAACCGATGCTCGATCCCCCAGATTGACGATCTTCTTGATTATCTTAAGGGTTCCAAGTTATTTAGTAAGAATGATATGAATTTAGGCTACCATCAAGTTCCAATAGAACAAATTGATGTATGGAAGAAAACTTTAAAATCTAAAGAAGGCCTTTTTGAGTGGTTGGTCATGTCTTTTGGTTTGACTAATGCTCCAACAACATTCATTAGGAAAATGGATGATATCTTGTAGTTGTTCACAACCTCTTTTGTGGTCATATATTTGGATTACATCCTCATATTCAACCAAAATTGGGTAGGACATTTGCAACACATTCAAAAGGTCCCGAGCACCCTACAACAACACAAGTTATACATAAATATGAAGAAATGTTCATTTTGCATGCAAAAAATTCAATACTTCAGATACATCATGGTTGAACATGGGGTGCATGTGGACCCAACTAAGATACAATTAATTTGCGATTGGTCATACCCAATGACTCTGATAGAGATCCATAGCTTCTTGGGCCTTCCCAACTTATACCGTAGGTTCATATTGGGGTTCTCTCATATCGCTTGGCCCCTAAGTCAAGTGACCAAAGGTGGAGCTAAAGCCAAGTTTTCTTGGTCTGAATCACAAAAGAAAGCATTCCATTATTTGAAACATTTCCTCTGATCTGCACCAATCCTCGTGTTTTCATACTTGCAATATCCATTTGGGATTGAGACAAATGCGACTATGCTATCGTTCCCGTCCTCACTCAACAGGGAAATATGGTATCCTATCACAGTGAGATGATATCTGATTCTATTCGAAGATATTCCAACTATGATAAGGATATGTACTTCATTATGTAGGCATGCTGACAGTGGAATCATTATATTATGGGAGAGAAAATGATCATCCACACTAATAACAATCCTATACAATTCATGCACATACAAGGGAATTTGTAGAATGACTGCCATTAGAAGTGGTCCACATACCTAAAATAATTCCACTTAAACATAAATACAAGAAAGGAAATTCCAACCATTTTTCAAACTACCTTATTCGACCCTTGGTTGTGTCACTAACCATGGTTCTGCACTCCTATGGGCACGAGACCTCTGGGTGGCCACAATTATACAATAGTTACTCTAACTTCACTACTACTTATCAAACATTCAGTGTGGGAAAACAAGTCCTAAAATTCCATCTCCAAGATATAATCTTGTGCTATCTGGGCCATCTTTTTGTTCTTCAAGTGAGTGTGAAAAGATAATTTGGAAGGAGCATTACAATTGGGTGGTAGGGAACTTCGGTGTGGAGAAGATAGTGGAAATACTTCAGAAGTATTTATTATGGCCAAAGCTTCGACATGATTTCAACCAGTATATCAGGTTGTGCACTGCCTACGCCATCGTTAAACCATCCACCAAGAAGCAAGGACCATACACTCCTCTCCATACCCTATACAATCCCTGGGAGTCAGTCTCCATGTATTACATGTCAGGTTTTCCCTCTACCAAACATCGTCATGATTGTGTCTTTGTGGACATTTATTAGTTCTCTAAGATGGCCACTTTGACACCGTGTAAAAGTAGTATCACAGTCAAAGCCAATTATAGGCTCTTTTTTTAGCATTTTTAGGTTCATTTTAGGTTACCAAAGACAATTATTTCAGATAGGGATAACATGTTCCTTAGTACCTTTTGGTCTATCCTATGGTCTTTCATGGAAAACAAGTTGACCAAATTGACTACCTTTCACCCCCAAATAGATGGGAAAACATAAGTGGTCAACGTGATGATTGTACATATTGTGTGCAGGTACAAATCCAACCATCCACTCACGTGGGATGAGAGACTTTTATATGTTCAATATAGCTATAATAGATGCCTCCACAACTCTATTGGACACAACCCTTTTCAACTATGCTTGGGGTTCCAACCATTGTCCCCCATTGAAGTAGCTCTTCTCATTCCATCTTCATGAACATAGTCTTCCCACACTCAAACTAAGGAAAATAGAGCAACTATTTTTTTTGAATGGATCTAACAAATCCAACAACAGGTTCATGATATCTTGTAGAAGGCCAATTCCAAGTACAAGCAACAACATGACCAACATCAGGTTCCACACAAGTTTTAGGTTGGTGACAAGGTATGGTTGCATTTGAAGAAATAGCACCTCAAAATCCCCCATAGGAAGCTCTGACCACTCCAATATGGGCCTTACACCATGACAAAGGTCGTGGATGAAAATGAATTTGAATTGAGTATTCCTCCTTTCCTTGGCTTGCACCCAATATTTAATGTGGGGTTTCTTTGACCATATTCCCCACCTCTATTAGACACTGAGAGGTGGATAAGCAATTGACCCCTACAAAAATCAATCTAAATTTCCTTAAGTAGGTTATAGTGGATCATATTATGGAAATCAAGATTAAGGGAACCCACGTCCAATAGAACACACAACTCTATCGGGTTATCAAAGAAGGACAACTTCTTCAGCAATACAAATGGTTCACCAAGATTCAAATTCAACAAAAGTTTCCCCATCTATTGCAAGATATTTATGCAATGGAGACCATTATTCCTAAGTGGGGAGAAATGATCCATGTGGGTATTGGTGGCCACCCACCTCTTCCATTCAGTAAACATTGTTCTCCACCTTAACAATTTTACTATGACCATTTAGGATTTTTTGGGTCCTAAAGTTCTGGGGCCATTTTGAAGCCCTAAACGATGTTTTCATGGAAATTCCAAGGCCTATGTTTTTTCTTGAAACTCCTAGGCCATGTTGCAATATTGTAGCCCTTATTTAGATATTTCCAATTAGCTCCTATGTGTGCTAAATACATATTGTATGCTTTATGTTAAAACGCCATCGTTTTGGCTTCTTGTTGTTATCTTTTGTGAATGAGCATAGCCGACATCTCTCTCTCTCTCTCTCTCTCTCTCTCTCTCTCTCTCTCTCTAGAGATAAACTACCACCATTCTAGCTAGTTTGTGTCCTATATTATTGCACTATTTTATTTATTAACATAAGTTGGGTTTTCATTGTATTGTTGTACTCTTTTCTATATTCCTATGTGTGTTTCATTTCATTCCCTATACAATATGGATCAAAATTACATCAGTTGGACGTTAAGTCAACATTTTTGAATGGAGAATTAAAAGAAGATGTGTATTTTGTTCAACTTGAATGTTTTGTAAAGAAGAGACAAGAGCATCTTGTATGTAGGTTAAAGAAAACACTATATGGTCTCAAACAGACTCCCGAGTCATGGTATGTGAAAATTGACACTTTCTTCTTCAATCAAGGGTTCATAAAAAGTAAGAGTGATCCAAATATTTACATAAATAAATATGGAAATGGGAATGTTTCTTTGATTTCATTGTATGTTGATGAATTAATATTAATAGGAAGTGCTACAAAATTGATTGATGAGATCAAAAGGCAGTTATCATAGAATTTGAAATGAAGGATCTTGGTCAAATGCATTACTTCTTAAGCATTGAGGTTTGGAGGAAAGATGGTAAGACTTTGATCACTCAAAATAAGTATACAAAGGAATGAATAAGAAGGTTCAATATGAGTGAATGTAGTCCAATATCTACTCCATTAGAATAGAATGTTAATCTTTGCAATGGTGATGATACAAAATAAATAAATGATACTTTGTATAGACAGTTGGTGGGAATTATAAACTATTTAACCACAACAAGACCTAATATTTCATATTTAGGTATCATACTTAGTTAATTGATGGCTAAACCACATAACAATCACTAGAAAGAAGCTAAGAGAGTCATTCAATACTCGAAAGAGAATGCATATTTTGGTGCTGAATATACTAAGCATTTGAATGTTGAGTTGACTGGTTATTCAGATTCGGATTGGGTAGGAGATCTACATGATAGAAAATCCACCACTCGATATGAATTCAGTATAAGATCTGAAATTGTGTCTTGGAGAAACAAAAAGAGGCCAATACTTTCCTTGTATTCAATTGAAGCTGAGTATAAATCATTGTGCAGTGCTACCTATGAAGCAATTTTGATAAGGCGTATTCTTGAAGACATGGGAGAAAGGAAAGGAGTAATTACATCTATCAAATGTGATAATCAAATCTCAATAAAGTTGGAAAACAATCCAACTTATCATGCAATATCGAAGCACATTGAAACTCAATATCAATATGTGAGAGAAAATATTTAATCAAGAGAAATTGATTTGATGTACTGTAATACAAATGATAATGTGGTGGATATAGTCACTAAGCCTTTGGGAAAAGATAAATTTGTAATAGATAGAGACAAGCTAGGAATTGTAGAGAATTAATTTCTTCATTAAGGGGTATTGATAGAAATAATCGTTGAGTTGAATTACTATCAAGTTATTATGTTGGTAGTTACAAAATAAAGATCGTTAGAATCTTAGCTATAATAGTTATGTCAGTTCCAAAGTCGAATGAACCTGTTTTTCATCCTATATATGTATGCATTTTTATGATCAATAGATGGAGTGGAGAAATAGATTCATATCACCTTGTGTGAAATTGTTGTGATCATCTCACCTTCTATGCATGCTTCATTTCTATTTCTATGTTCTATTCATAATTCCAGTCGTCACTAATCGAAGGATGTACTCAACGATGTTAGAGTTCGAACATACAAGTACTATATTTTAAGTTCATAGAAATATATCTTACCTCCTTCGATATTTTATCATATCACCTCGCTAGATATCCATGAGAGTTTCTATAATTCATATTATATTTCATATCACATTAGGTGTATTAAATTTAAAAGTCAAATAAGCTTAATTGTATTTTTTTTTTTCAATCTAGGTTGAGCCTAGGTCGGGGCTAGCCCCAATGTTGTATGGAAGAAATATATTCCCATGAGTGGGATGTTGTCACCAGGATTGTGGGAGACTCGTTTGAGCTTGGACACCCCATGGAATAGTTTTATTGCCCCACAAATGACTCCCATCCTCAACCCCTCTCCATGAGATTTGAACTAGTGACCCAATGGAAACTAAACCCCACACAAACCAGCTAATATATACCTTATGGACCAACTTAATTGTATGTATATGAAATATTATATAAAATTTGTATTCACACCTTATCACTTTAATGTTTCATACAAATCATAGATGTCATATCAACTCACATGTATTCATATAACAATTTTGATCTACAAAGAACATAGAAATAATTTGAAAATGATGATTTAAATATGTCATCATTTTCAAATTTGTATCCATGCATTCATTTTGTGAACGCTTTACTAAATTCATTTTGTGAACCCTTTAATTAATTTATTTGATGATTAATACTCTTCGAATGAAATTATTAGTACCTGCCAAAGCAGGTACTATAGTAACTTGTAAGGTTCTATATCTATTAAATCTCTAAATTATATCCTAAGTTTTTCCCATATATCTATTATTTGAATTTTCCCAAAAAAATTATACCATTTTCTGTTTTTCTAATTTTCTACAATGAATTTTTCATTGGCTAAAATCATATTGACATGACATTAATCCCTTAGGAAATTCTATAAATCATATGTTATTCTCGTTTGTAGGTTGGGCTCTTCATGCTATGGACTCGACAGATGATGCCTCCTTCAATCTGTAGCAGTCGATGTTGTTGAAGTCGATGCTCTATTGCACTGTTAGGCTGCAGTCGATGCTTTGTTGCACTATTGTGTTGCAGTTGATGCCTCCTCTTGTGGAAACCTCCATGCATTTGAGCAACGTGTCATAATGTGTCATCAATGCATACATCTAGGTTTAGTAAGAATGCATCAATGTGGAG
>JASDQU011403883.1:50953-64232 GCA_032191745.1 Picea mariana
GACATATGACTTTCCCAAAATGCGCACCCGGATCTTGAACTTTTGAAGGTCGTTTCTTAGCATCCACTCATCAAATTCATGGATCAATCCTAGCCCTTCATTTAATTCCATGTATTTTAATCCCACATGCATTGTGGTGAGTGAAATGATAGTGTTTATAATAAAAAATCTTCCATACTTTTCATGTGGAACAAAGGAGATTATGGATACCTTGGTGTAGCTCTTCATTCCTTAGAAAAATACATATCTCAGTAATATTTTGGTTGCCCAGTCATCAACTATTCAACCTATGAATGTATGACATGTCACATCCAATCACCATCCAATCACCTACCATGTGTCACTTGGAGATGTGCCCATAAATAACTTAGGAGAAGAGAAATAATATAAAAATAATATGAGGAGTTCACGAGATTACATGAAATCGAAGGTAGGTAAGGAAACAATTAATAGTAAAAAAGTTCGTTAAAATTTCTAAGCATAAATACTATAGTATATCCCAGGGTGGCATGTGCAAGGGGGTGTTATAGGACCCCATAGGAAATAAAGAATTATACTTTTATTGGAATATTGGCATCACCACCAACAACAAGGATGAAACCTATGCCATATACCAAGGGATTCAACTGGCCAAGTAGAGAAAAATTACCACTCTAAATATCGTTGGGGATTCTAAAAATATCATCATATACATGGTGACTGAATATTCCCCAAAGGATATTGGATCAAAAATATTGATGGAATGCATCAGGCACTCCTTTTTCAACCTCAATGCTCAATTTTTTCATGTGTATCAATCTAATAATTTTGCAGCAAAAAAAATGGCCAATCATGCCATAGAGAAATCTCCTGGTCATATTGGAGTCGATGGATTTGAATATATGATAACCCCTCCATGACCAAATGAATTGGCACAAGATCGAGGTTCCCTTTTTCCACATGGTGAGTCTCATTATACCGTTTGGTGACTATTTGAATTGGGAAAGACAACGTCTTTTTAAATATTTAAATGAAGGATTTGGTATCATGCTACAAAGAGGGAAACTTGATATGATTCGTGGGAGGAAGTATATATCAATAAGGTGGGTAAAATCCTAGTACATTTATACTACTAGTTCAATGGATTTGCTCCATGAGGGATTTTAAGTCATTATGGAAAGAAAAGTAGTCGCAGATGAAGTGCAGAGGTGGATGGAAAGTTTGGATAGTGTCATCAGATACATTAATAACTCGCGTGGAAAACTCGTGGGTAGCTATCAGCTCAAGAAATTTTAGGTACGCAGTACCCGATTTCATCATAAGGGGATTAATATCATGGTTATGAATGAAGATGCGATGGTTTTCAAGGGTTTTTTATTTCTTAATCTTCTGGGGGATGGTTTGGAAGACAGTCTGGTGAGATTTGCAAAGGATTTGGTCTGGTTTCTCAAGAATTCTCTCATGGTCCTATCTGTGGGATTTATAGTGTCGAGTAGGGTAATTGATACCAACATTCTTGTCACTTCCTAACTATAGTTCAGTGGAAGAGATTGTAATCTGTCGAGAGCATCTCTTTTTGTCACAGAAGTTTCTTTTGGTTGTTGTATGTTGTTGGTTTATGGAGAATTGTCTCTTCCCCTCTGAGTGGTATTTTCTATCCTTCTTGGGAAATATGGATATTACAGATTCTAGGGATAGTGAATTGCATTGAAATGCAGGCATGTTCGAGGATGAATTTGAGGAAAGGAAGATTTTAATTATTCGGTTTTGCTCCCTTAGTTTGATGATTTCATTTTCTCTGGACACCTTGGTCTAGCACAGGCTCTGGGTAGGCCATCTCCAAGATGATATTGATGCACTAAGAATCCAGATTGAAGATTTGTAGTTCCAATTGGTTCATAGGGATGAGGACCAGGGGAACTCTTCTCAAGTTTGGGGTATTTATGTGGAGGCAATGTCGTCTTTGGCTCCAATTCCAGATTCAAATGATCCTGTGGAGATTTTGGAAGACGGGGGACATCTTGGTCAGACCTATGAAAAGCAAGGAAATGGAAATGAGTTGGACTAGAATTTCAATAATTAAGTATATTTTGTTTTATAATATGTATTTGTGGTACCTATTATCAAGTTTATACTATCTAGAATAATAGTAGTTCTAGAATATGGTTCAATAATAGCAGTAGAACAAAATTATGGTGGTTTGAAGATCTAGTTGAGATGGAATTTATTAATGGATTAGGACTATGCTTTTGTACTCAATGGTCTTGACCACGCCCTTTTAACGAAAAAATATCCACCAAATTTTGTTAAAGAAAATAAATAAACACTATAGTATAGAGGAATAGGTTGGCTAGAGGGGTGAAATTGGAGGTAGGTAAGGAAGTAATTAATAGTAAAAAAGGTCATGAAAATATCTAAGTATAAATAGTATAGCATAGAGAAATCATAGGTAAGTAAGGAAGCAATTAATAGTTAAAAAGGTTGTGAAAATGTCTAAGTATAAATACTATAGTATAGAGGACTCAATGGGACATAGGGGTTGTGGTAAGAGTCTGAAGAATCATTGTGGAGAATGGTAAGACTCAAGAATCACTATGGAGTAAGTGTTGAGGGAGGATCAAGATCAGGAGGAGGGGCATAGTATATGGAGGGGTCATAAATATCACTGACCCATGGCCCGCGGTAACTCATAAATTTGACTAAGTGTTGGAAGAGTTATGTGAAATATGGAAGGCGTATGAAAATAATTACATGAAATACATAAATAAATGATGGAAAGGAAAATGGCTAAGTGTGGAATATGGAGTATGGATATTAGAGTGGAAGAGAGAAAAATGGTTAAGTATGGAGAGTGAAGCGAAAGTACTATGAGACTAATTACGAGAGAAATAGCTAAGGGAATATGAAAGTAATGAGAAAAATAGCTAAGTATGGGATGTGAGTATGAAGAGAAGTATGGGATGAGAGTATGAAGAGGGGTGAAGGGATAATAGAGTAAAATGGTTAAGTGTGGATATGGATAGACAGAAGGTGGATTACTTAGTCAAAAATTCAAAAATGGAGAGGAAAAAGGGGCATAAAACTTAGAAAAAAATATTCACTTAGAAAAATTATTCTTGCAATTCTTCAAGGATCTTCTTGCATGAGCATCTCGGAAATATGGACTAGGATTTTGATTCCATAAAATGTATGATGAAGATGAAACTAATGGCTACACCATGCGTTGATGAGCATGCACAAATTCTTTGTCTTGATAAAAAAAAAAAATATTCCAAAGAGAGGAAAATCGATGTGACCAAATTTTTTATCAACAATGGTGACTCTATATTGATTATAGAGCCCCTAAAAAAATCAATGTCAAGAACCGATGCTCGATCCCCAGGATTGACGATCTTCTTGATTATCTTAAGGGTTCCAAGTTATTTAGTAAGAATTATATGAATTCAGGCTACCATCAAGTTCCAATAGAACAAATTGATGTATGGAAGAAAACTTTAAAATCTAAAGAAGGCCTTTTTGAGTGGTTGGTCATGTCTTTTGGTTTGACTAATGCTCCAACAACATTCATTAGGAAAATGGATGATATCTCGTAGTCTTTCACAACCTCTTTTGTGGTCATATATTTGGATTACATCCTCATATTCAACCAAAATTGGGTAGGACATTTGCAACACATTCAAAAGGTCCCGAGCACCCTACGACAACACAAGTTATACATAAATATGAAGAAATGTTCATTTTGCATGCAAAGAATTCAATACTTCAGATACATCATGGTTGAACATGGGGTGCATGTGGACCCAACTAATATACAAGTCATTTGTGATTGGTCATACCCAATGACTCTGATAGAGATCCATAGCTTCTTGGGCCTCGCCAACTTATACCGTAGGCTCATGTTGGGGTTCTCTCATATCACTTGGCCCCTAAGTCAAGTGACCAAAGGTGGAGATAAAGCCAAGTTTTCTTGGTCTGAATCACAAAAGAAAACATTCCATTATTTGAAACATTTCCTCTGATTTTCACCAATCCTCGTGTTTTCATACTTGCAATATCCATTTGGGATTGAGACAAATGTGACTATGCTATCATTCCCGTCCTCACTCAACAGGGAAATATGGTATCCTATCATAGTGAGATGATATCTGATTCTATTCGAAGATATTCCAACTATGATAAGGATATGTACTCCATTATGTAGGCATGATGACATTGGAATCATTATATTATGGGAGAGAAAATGATCATCCACACTAATAACAATCCTCTACAATTCATGCACATACAAGGGAAGTTGTAGAATGACCACCATTAGAAGTGGTCCACATACCTAAAATAATTCCACTTAAACATAAATACAAGAAAGGAAATGCCAACCATTTTGAAAACTACCTTATTCGACCCTTGGTTGTGTCACTAACCATGGTTCTTCACTCCTATGGGAACGAGACCTCCAGGTGGCCACAATTATACAATAGTTACTCTAACTTCACTACTACTTATCAAACATTCAGTGTGGGAAAACAAGTCCTAGACTTCCACCTCCAAGATGTAATCTTGTGCTATCTGGGCCATCTTTTTGTTCTTCAAGTGAGTGTGAAACGATAATTCGGAAGGAACATTACAATTGGGTGGTAGGGAACTTCGGTGTGGAGAAGATAATGGAAATACTTCAGAAGTATTTACTCTGGCCAAAGCTTCGACAGGATTTCCACCAATATATCAGGTTGTGCACTGCCTATGCCATAGTTAAACCATCAACCAAGAAGCAAGGACCATACACTCCTCTCCATACCCTATACAATCCCTGGGAGTCAGTCTCCATGTATTACATGTCAGGTTTTCCCTCTACCAAACATCGTCACAATTGTGTCTTTGTGGAGTATCACTGTCAAAGCCAATTATAGGCTCTTTTTTTAGCATGTTTGGCTTCATTTTGGGTTACTAAAGACAATTATTTCAGATAGGGACAACATGTTCCTTAGTACCTTTTGGTCTATCCTATGGTCTTTCATGGAAAAAAAATTGACCAAATTGACTACCTTTCACCCCCAAATAGATGGGAAAATATAAGTGGTCAACGTGATGATTGTACATATTGTGTGCAGGTACAAATCCAACCATCCACTCACCTGTGATGAGAGCCTTTTATATGTTCAAAATAGCTATAATAGATGCCTCCACAACTCTATTGGACACAACCCTTTCCAACTGTGCTTGGGGTTCCAACCATTGTCCCCCATTGAAGTAGCTCTTCTCATTCCATCTTCATCGACATAATATTCCCACACTCAAACTAAGGAAAATAAAGCAACTAAATTTGTTGAATGGATCTAACAAATCCAACAACAGGTTCATGATATCTTGTAGAAGGTCAATTCCAAGTACAAGCAACAACATGACCAACATCGGGTTCCACACAAGTTTTAGGTTGGTGACAAGGTATGGTTTCATTTGAAGAAAGAGAAACTCAAAAGCTCCCATAGGAATCTTTGACCACTCCAATATGGGCCTTACACCATGACAAAGGTTGTGGGTGAAAATGAATTTGAATTGAGTATTCCTCCTTTCCTTGGCTTGCACCCAATATTTAATGTGGGGTTTCTTCGACCATATTCCCCACCTTTTTTAGACACCGAGAGGTGGATAAGCAATTGACCCCTACAAAAATCAATGTGAATTTCCTTAAGTAGGTTACAGTGGATCATATTATGGAAATCAAGATGAAGGGAACCCACGCCCAATAAAACATACAACTCTGTCGGGTTATCAAAGAAGGACAACTTCTTCAGCAATACAAATGGTTCACCAAGATTCAAATTTAACAAAAGTTTCCCCATCTATTGCAAGATATTTATGCAATGGAGACCATTGCTTCCTAAGTGGGGAGAAATGATCCATGTGGGTATTGGTGGCCACCCACCTCTTCCATTAATTAAACATTTTTCTCCACCTTAACAATTTTACTATGACTATTTAGGATTTTTTGGGTCCTAAAGTTCTGGGGCCATTTTGAATCCCTAAACGATGTTTTCAAGGAAATTCCAAGGCCTATGTTTTTTCTTGAAACTCCTAGGCCATGTTGCAATATTGTAGTCCTTATTTAGATATTTCCAATTAGCTCCTATGTGTGCTAAATAAATATTGTATTCTTTATGTTAAAAGGCCATCGTTTTGTCTTCTTGTTGTTATCTTTTGTGAATGAGCATAGCCGACACATCTCTCTCTCTCTCTCTCTCTCTCTCTCTCTCTCTCTCTCTCTCTAGAGATAAACTACCACCATTCTACCTAGTTTGTGTTCTATAGTATTGCACTATTTTATGTATTAACATAAGTTGGGTTTTCACTGTATGTTGTACTCTTTTGTATATTCCTATGTGTGTTTCATTTTGTTCCCTATACAATATGGATCAAAATTACATCAGTTGGACGATAAGTCAACATTTTTGAATGGAGAATTAAAAGAAGATGCATATCTTGTTCAACTTGAATGTTTTGTAAAGAAGAGACAAGAGCATCTTGTATGTAGGTTAAAGAAAGCACTATATGGTCTCAAACAGACTCCCGAGTCATGGTATGTGAAAATTGAAACTTTCTTCTTCAATCAAGGGTTCATAAAAAGTAAGAGTGATCCAAATATTTACATAAAGAAATATGGAAATGGGAATGTTGCTTTGATTTCATTGTATGTTGATGAATTAATCATAATAGGAAGTGCTACAAAATTGATTGATGAGATCAAAAGGCAGTTATCATAGAATTTGAAATGAAGGATCTTGGTCAAATGCATTACTTCTTAAGCATTGAGGTTTGGAGGAAATATGGTAAGACTTTGATCACTCAAAATAAGTATACAAAGGAACGAATAAGAAGGTTCAATATGAGTGAATGTAGTCCAATATCTACTCCATTAGAATAGAATGTTAAGCTTTGCAATGATGATGATACAAAATAAATAAATGATACTTTGTATAGACAGTTGGTGGGAATTATAAACTATTTAACCACAACAAGACCTAATATTTCATATTTAGTTATCATACTTACTTAATTGATGGTTAAACCACATAACAATCACTAGAAAGAAGCTACGAGAGTCATTCAATACTCGAAAGAGAATGCATATTTTGGTGTTGAATATACTAAGCATTTGAATGTTGAGTTGATTGGTTATTCAGATTCTGATTGGGTAGGAGATCTACATGATAGAAAATCCACCACTCAATATAAATTCAGTATAAGATCTGAAATTGTGTCTTGAAGAAACAAAAAGAGGCCAATACTTTCCTTGTATTCAATTGAAGCTGAGTATAAATCATTGTGCAGTGCTACCTATGAAGCAATTTTGATAAGGTGTATTCTTGAAGACATGAGAGAAATGAAAGGAGTACTTACATCTATCAAATGTGATAATCAAATCTCAATAAAGTTGGCAAACAATCGAACTTATCATGTAATATCGAAGCACATTGAAACTCAGTATCAATATGTGAGAGAAAATATTTAATCAAGAGAAATTTATTTGATGTACTGTAATACAAATGATAATGTGGTGGATATATTCACCAAGCCTTTGGGAAAAGATAAATTCGTAATAGATAGAGACAAGCTAGGAATTGTAGAGAATTAATTTCTTCATTAAGGGGTATTGATAGATATAATCGTTGAATTGAATTATTATCAAGTTATTATGTTGCTAGTTACAAAATAAAGATCGTTAGAATCTTAGCTATAATAGTTATGTCAGTTCCAAAGTCAAATGAACCTGTTTTTCATCTTATATATGTATGCATTTTTATGATCAATAGATGGAGTGGAGAAATAGATTCATCTCACCTTGTGTGAGACTGTTGTGATCATCTCACCTTCTATGTGTGCTTCATTTTTATTTCTATGTTCTATTCATAATTCCAGTAGTCACTAATTGAAGGATGTACTTAGCGATATTAGAGTTCGAACATACAAGTACTATATTTTAAGTTCATAGAAATATATCTTACCTCCTTCGATATTTTATCATATCACCTCGCTAGATATCCATGAGAGTTTCTATAATTGATATTATATTTCATATCACATTAGGTGTATTAAATTTAAAAGTCAAATCAACTTAATTGTATTTTTTTTTTCAAGCTAGGCTGAGCCTAGGTCGGGGCCAGCCCCAATGTTGTATGGAAGAAAAATATTCCCATGAGTGGGATGTTGTCACCAGGATTGTGGGAGACTCGATCGATCTTGGACACGCCATGGAATAGTTTTATTCCCCCACAAATGACTCCCATCCTCAACCCCTCTCCATGAGATTTGAACTAGTGACACAATGGAAACTAAACCCCACACAAACCAGCTAATATATACCTTATGGACCAACTTAATTGTATGTATATGAAATATTATATAAAATTTGTATTCACACCTTATCACTTTAATGTTTCATACAAATCATAGATGTCATATTAACTCACATGTATTCATATAACAATTTTGATCTACAAAGAACATAGAAATAATTTGAAAACGATGATTTAAATATGTCATCATTTTCAAATTTGTATCCATGCATTCATTTTGTGAATGCTTTACTAAATTCATTTTGTGAA
This sequence comes from Picea mariana, assembly GCA_032191745.1. Taxonomy (NCBI): domain Eukaryota; kingdom Viridiplantae; phylum Streptophyta; class Pinopsida; order Pinales; family Pinaceae; genus Picea; species Picea mariana. The sequence continues at coordinate 59,533 of JASDQU011403883.1, forward strand.
CCCTTTAATCAATTTATTTGATGATTAATACTCTTCGAATGAAATTATTAGTACTTTCCAAAGCAGGTACTATAGTAACTTGTAAGGTTCTATATCTATTAAATCTCTAAATTATATCCTAAGTTTTTCCCATATATCTATTATTTGAATTTTCCCAAAAACATTATACCATTTTCTGTTTTTCTAATTTTCTACAATGAATTTTTCATTGGCTAAAATCATATTGACATGACATTAATCCCCTCAAAAATTCTATAAATCATATGTTATTCTCGTTTGTAGGTTGGGATATTCATGCTATGTACTTGACAGATGATGCCTCCTTGAATCTGTAGCAGTCGATGTTGTTGAAGTCGATGCTATGTTGCACTGTTAGGCTGCAGTCGATGCTTTGTTGCACTATTGTGTTGCAGTTGATGGCTCCTCTTGTGGAAACCTACATGAATTTGAGCAATGTGTCATCATGTGTCATCAATGCATACATCTAGGTTTAGTAAGCATACATCAATGTGGAGTCAACACGAAATTGAGCTCTCTCAAAATCAAAATCATACATGGAGGGAAGAATTCATTCACTACAGTGGATCTTGAAGTGGATAGCTAAATATTTCCTTCACTACAACGCATTACAACGGTTCCTAACGTGTATATCTGTATAACATCGGATCCAAAACGACGACGTGGATGGATTTCTCTGTGAAACAGAGTTTCAAATACTGCGCGCCACACAGAATTCACAACAGATTTCTCAAGACTAACCGCGCAGTGCACAGACTGCAGGATTTGTTGCGTGTTGTGAATAAACACACTTAATGAAATGATTTATGGATGCATAGTAAAACAATTCTATGCTTAGCACATAAACTGATAAATATGACAAAATCTCAAAACACACATGAAATACTTGATATTAATAACTTCAATGCAGTGTGCAGATACAAAGTACAATAACTAAGATGAGCTTCGACTCTATTGACTTCTCTTGAATTTACAAATATAGAGCTTGTGCTCAGACTTCTTCAACTTCTCAACTATTCTTGTTTATCCTTCCTCTCTACCTCTATTCTTCTTCTCTACATCATCTTCCTCTCCTTAGACTAACTAAAGACTCATACTTATATGGACTCCAACTAAGACCTCATGTAGAAGTAAGATTGACTCAATATTAAAGACGACCATTAATACGAATGACTCTTTAACTACTTAATTGAAATCAAGAAGATAAAGATCAGCTCCATTTATAACTTCACTTCTTGTTGATTGACTTAGACTGAATTTGAGTAAACATGTGACTTTGTATTTGTAGATTGACTGTCTGACAATTCGTATGACTAACAAAACTACTGACAAGTTTACTGACTGAAAAATCGGTGGAGGCATGAAGACTCACATACTTGCAATTACTATTTCCAATACTCCCCCTTAATTATGAGTAGGTGGGATTACAAAAAAAATCATCAAAAATTGAGTTTACATTTTACTATCACTCATCTATTACTGTGCAAAATCCTAGACTGCTAGACTACTGTATATATGTTGAAATGCATTATTTGCCAAATCCCTTGTAAAAATATCTGTGACTTGTTCTTTTGACCTGCAAAAATCTAAACAGATCTCTTTGTTATTCACCAATTCTCTGATAAAATGATACCTTGTATCAATGTGCTTAGTTTTCTTGTGAAACACATGGTTCTTTGATAACATGATGGCTAAATTGCTGTCACAGAATACTGTTGTTGGTTCCTATTGTTCCTGCAACAAATATTTTAACATTCTTCTCATCCAAACTACTTGGCATGGTGCGCTTGTAGTTGCGATGTACTCTGCTTCTACTGAAGAAAGAGTCACTATGGGTTGCTTCCTTGATTCCCATGATACCATACCTATTCCAAAATGAAATGTGTACCCAGAGGTACTTTTCCTATCATCTATGTTGCCTTAACAATCATTGTTAGTGTATCCAAAGAGTTTGAAATCTTCTGAAGTGGAGTACTTAATGCCAAAATCTGTTGTTCCATTCACATATCTCAATATCCTCTTTCCTTCCTTCCAATGTGATTCTTTTGGAGTTTACATGAACCTTGAAATTAGGTTCACTCCATACATAATATTAGGTCTTGTCGCTGTGAGATACATAAGACTTCCTACCAGTCTTTTAAGCAGTGTGGGATCCACCTTGGATCCTTTATCTTCCTTTCCTAACTTCAATCATGTTATGCCAGGTGTTGGAGTTGCTTTGAAATTTTTCATATTGAATCTTTTCAAAATTCCATGCACATACTTAGACTGTGAGATAAATATACCATTTTTGGACTGGTGAACTTCTATTCCCAAAAAATATCTCATAAGCCCCAAATCAATCATTTCAAATTCATCCTTCATGACTGACTTGAATTCTTCTATGCCAAAATTACCTGTAAAAATCAAATCATCTACATATAAGGAAACAATTAACATATTGCCTTGTTAATTTTCTTTGATGTACAGTGTTGGCTCACTTTCACTTCTTTGAAATCCATTCTATGTAAGATAGGAATCTATTCGACTGTACCAAGATTTGGGAGATTTCTTTAACCCATACAGTGCTTTCTTCAATTTGTATACTTTGTCTTCTTGTCCTACAACCTCATAACCTTGTGGTTGTTCCACATATAGTTCGTATTCTAAGTATCCATTCAAAAATGTTGACTTTACATCCATATGATAAATTGGCCATTTGTACTACACAACAATTCCTAACACAGTTCTGACTGTGTCCATGAATGCAACTGGTGCAAATGTTTCATTGAAATCAATTCTAGGTTTTTGTGTAAAAACTCTTGCAACTAATCTTGCCTTGTGCTTCTGCACATTTTCTTCTGCATCTTTCTTGGTTTTATAAATCCACTTGATACTTATAACATCCCTGTCATTAGGTACACCAACTAACTTCCATGTCTAATTTCTCTCTATGCATATGATTTCTTCATCCATGGCTTGTGCCCATACATCATCTTTGACAACTTCTTCAAAAGTTAATGGATCATCTATTTGTGAAAACAAAGAAAAAACTTAAAATGAATTTGTTGTGTCTTCATTATAGATGTCACGCAGACTTCTTGTCTTCCATGGTAACAGACTTGCTAAAGTTGGATTTGGATATGTAGAACTACTCTGATTGTTTTTTGATGTTTTTTTCACTCTAGGTGTAGATAGCGCACCTATTTTTCTTACTGGAGTATTATGCATTATGATTTGCGTCGCAGTGCCAGGTGTAGAAGGGATTGCACACTGAATTGTACATGGTGTTTGAACCTCCTCTTATTATGTATGTTAAGCCCTAATATTGACTCATTTCCCCTTAATTGGGGCATATTATATTAGTAATATTATTTTATTTATGTCGGCTTTAGGCCATTAGTTGTAATTATACCTCCTAGTCTCCTATATATACCAAGGAGACATTTTCATTTTGAAACATCTTGTACTTGAACATTTAAGTGGGGTAAAAGGAGGTTTCCCCCTCGAAGATGCTTATTATCTTAAATTATCTCTTTTTCAAGGCGTTGAGTACTTTTTCTAAGGATTTTCTATACTATATTGGTATTTGGTTCTTAACATATGGTATCAAAGCTCAAGGTCTTAAGGTTTCGCAGCTACATATGAGACACCTTGGAATTTTCACTATAACATTTTTTCTACAATGTTTCAGAAGGGACAACTTGGAGGATATTTAGCAGACAGATCAAGGTACGTTGGGTTCAAAATTCAGCTCCTGAGGCCTTAAACTTTAGGAGATACAGCCTGTACAATATAGGGTTTTGGAATCATCCTCAATTGAGTCATTGCGAAATTTTTCCTATAAAATATTTTCTGTAATGTTTCAGAACTTGAAATCTAGAGGCTATTTACAAAAATTATTAAGGTATTTGTGGTAAAAGGTTCATATTTTGGGCCATATTAAATTTTTAGATACACCCTGTGTAAGATAGGGTATCTGACTAGTCCTATTGACTAGTCTCAAGAAGGTGTTCCAGGTAAAACAATCATAACTTCTTCCTAGAGTATCCAAATAGCATGGGACTGGTTTCATTGGATCGTGGACAGTCTTTAGTATTTTTTTTGCAAGTTTCAGAATTTTATATCAATTATTTTGTGCGGGGTACACTATACAAGTGAGATCTTATGCAAAGGCCAAAAATCAGCAAGTTGTGGGGAATTTACCGTAAATTCCACTTGGCACATCCAATTTTGATCAAACCTATGGCATTACAGAGAATAAATATCAGAGAAATACATAAAAGAAAGTTTCATACCCAGAAGGGATAAAACTTGGGAGATACAATAGAAGAAATATTGTCTATCGGAACCACCTCAAAATCAAGGTTCAAAAGTGATACTTGGCCAACATGCCACCCAAAAAGGGAACTTCTACACCAAATAAGCCTCTAGATAATCCTACTTGGACTCTTGATGAAGGTGAAGAAATGTGTAGGGACATAAATGAACTACAAAATAAGATGGATTCAATGGAAGCTAAGTTGGATACTAAGATAGATGGTTTAAAAGGGGAGATCATGGAAGTATTGAAAAATTTTATAACAAAGAAGACACCTGAAAGTGAAAATGAATCCCATGAAATTCATGATGAAGACACAAGGAAGGTGAATAAAGAATGGAGAAACTCCAACTTTGGTTTAAAGACCAACCACGTTCCTAAG
>JASDQU011403883.1:94389-106591 GCA_032191745.1 Picea mariana
GGTGTGGACACTAAAAAATCTCCCTAGATCCACCTGGATCTAGAAGAAAATAGGACAGGACATGAGTCTTTCCCTAAGTTTTGACCATTGAATTAGCTAGTAGGAAGGAACAAGTAACATACCTTTGTATCGCTTCCTAGGGTCTCTGTTTCTCCCTCTTCACTCTGGTGCTCTCATGAGGTCAATACCAAGACAATACAAACCAACCAAAGTTAAGATAGAAAAATATATTCAACTATCAGCTTATGTGTATGATCAAGGAATTACATAATAAAGTGAGAATATCTTTATGGGAAAGGGACATGCCACTGTATCATATTAATTGAAAGTAGAAGATTACAACCTGATCACCTTGATGTCGCAAGCTTCCTTTCGATGGCTCTTGGCTCCAACACACACTTGCTCAATCCTTTCATGAAGAAGATCAAATCCTCTTGATAGACTAGCTAGAGTCTCCAAGCTCCTGTTCAAGCTAAGTCCTTCACGCAATTCTTTCACCAATTCTCCAATGAATCTTGCTTAACCTTTTCCATGAGAATTCCATCAATATATAGGAGAGAATGAGATGGTTACTTAGATAAGAATGATCCCACAATATCAGGGAATCTAGTACAAGGATAACCATTCGAATGCCAACCCATTCTTCTAGAAGATTCCCTTCTAGAACCATCGAGAATTCATCTTTTTCCATGCTTTAGAGAAGGTTCGTACCCTAGCTATGTTGTACAGTGCGAGAATCTCGCACCCTATCTTAAGGTAGCCTGCGAAAATGGGTCATTCTCACACCCTATTATATTAGCAGCCTACGAACTCTCTTCAAAAGTGAGTTTTCTGGGAAGAGATGAATATCACTTTTCTCAGGAGAAAGTTCTTATGAGAATCCTGAGTACACCAACATCAATACATCATCATGATGACAAAAATCATGGGTAACGGAATGCCCCCCAAAGTATGAGGCTAGAACCAACGACAGCTGAAAGACTTTGTGAACTGCATGTGTGTGTCGGAAACCAAGAGCACACCTAATCGGAGACCTACGAACAACCAAGCATCCGTAGAATATCAAATATACTCATTCTAAGGTAGGCATTCCCATACTCAGATCACATATGGATGACATTGTAGACATAGGTCATGGCCACCAATCATACACTGTGGATCCATGATGTCAAAATATAGCATAGCCACCAAAAATACACTGTGGATCTATGCTAGAAAATTCAAATTAAGATGACATAGCCACGAGACATACAAAGTGGATCTATGTGTCGTAAATTATACATACTCCATCGCAACCTAGAAAAAGAGATGATATCCAGGGTCTTCAATATCGTCACCCAAAAGTACGAATCTAACCATGTGATTACATGTGTTGAAGTCGAACATGGTAGAAACCACTTGATTACCGGTCATTGATGAAACCATTAACAAGTGCGAGGGAAATCACCATTGATGTCAATGATTGCCAAGGTACTCTAGTAAAATCCATCAAGTGTGAATGAGTAAGTTGAAGTTGAACATCCGATGGAATATTTCAATCAGGGGTCAATGATGAAAACCCACTGTCGAAAGTGAGGAAACCTGCCATTGAGGCATGTAAGCTCCAAGGTACCAAAGAATTTCTAAGTCTTGTTTCTGGATAATGAGTTGAAGTCGATGAAACAAAACTCGTCATAGGAGGGCCTTGATGTATCCCTCATCAATGACACGAAATGAGTAACAGATTTTGAAGGTGAAACAGAGTATGATGTAAATTAAATTGGACACAGGGAAGGCCAACACGGAGAGAATGGACAACTGCAGATGGCCGACTCAATAGAGGTTTCAGATGGAATTCTCTTGAACATATGAATGACACGACCAATGATTTGGCAGCATTGACTCAAAGATGACATAGGGAATGACCTTGTAGCAAATCGAATGAGAGACAAATGGATTTCCCAAACCGACTTCAAATATAATGAATAGGGGGTGTCATGTTCAAGAGCGACACTTACTGCCAATCAATACGAAGATGATAACATATTCCTTTCCAAAAATTTTCCCCACCATTTCTGGCGAGTACCTCTTTATTTTTACGCAAGCTTGAGGAGGATAACATATGCTTGTTGATATAAGATTATCCTTCGGATAATTCCTTCAGAGTATGTTTAACGAACCCTAAGAAGGAGTGGTTTGGTCCCATCACGGGTCTGTCAATGTTTGTTTAACAAGTCCAGAGATAGAAAACTTGAAGTTTTTTCATGATTATAGAGTCTGGAAAAACACTTAAAAGAGAACTCTCTCAGTTCCTTTTTCGTAAAGTAGTCTGATGAGACCAAAAAAGAGATAAATTATCGCCCATCAAATGCTTTCTTCAAATACTTTATCAAGAGTGAAAATAGCAAGGTCGCTCGTCTATCTTTTCATGTTAAGAGAGTCTGAAAAGAGCTTAAAGAGGACTCCAGGGGCATTCCTTTTTCGTATAACCTTGTTGAGCCCGAAAAAGTGATAAAAGTATGCTTGATCGCGTTCTCATGTATTTTTGAGCATGAGAACTAACGAAGACTAAGCTCAAGGTTTTATACAAAAAACCATAAAAAACAATCAAAACATGTGATGAAAAAAGAAAAATTATGTCTGCATCCCCGCATATGAACATCGAAGTCATTACGCCTGCAAAAGTTACACTCAAAAGGACATTAGGGTTTAGGCTTTAATCAATAAATAATTATAAAAAATTCAAATAACATGGTAAAAGTAAATATAAAGAAATAAAAACTCTTTTTACCATATCATTTTCACTTTTCACTATTTGAGCCCAAAACCCCTCTTTTACCCTCGAAATTCGACGTCAAATTGCGGGAGTTACGAGCATCCATTCAACGAGCTGTCAGCGACAGTGAGGTAGGCTCTTTGTCCTCTACTCTTTCATGGTTTTATTTTGCATTTTTATTGGTTAAAATTCATTTTTGAGTTTTTTTGTGAGCCCTACTTGCGCTCAGCCATTCTCGCAGGTGGGCTACATGGGACCTGCGAGAATGGGTCATTCTCGTAGGTGAGCCAATAGCAGCCTGCGAGGTTCTTTCACTGAGCCTAATGGGCACCTGCGAGAACCGCAAAGCACAAAAGTTTTTTAAAAATTTTCTCAATGAAAAAGAACCAATTCATGAATAGAGTTACTAATCCTCTTCTTGTGCTTCTTATGCAGGTAGTTGGCCATAAAAATGGTTCTTGAATGGCGCAAAAGGGAGCATGAAGGAGATAATGTCATGGCTGAAAATCATCCACCCACTATTGCCACTTTGAGAAACTATGGCCTTCTGAAGTACTTTCTTATGCCGGGCATGAGGGCCCAAGTCAGGTTATTAGAGTACCTTGTGCGCATGTGGGATCCCGATCAGTAGGTATTCCATGTAGGGGTCCACACACTGTCCTTAGATATTGAGGACATTTACTTCTTTACTGGACTGTCACGATGTGGGTACCACGTGAGCCTGACTGGTAGCAGAGGTGGTGGGCTGCTCATGAGTGAGTACTACCACTTACACTGTGTTCCCGAGGCAGAGAGGAAGAAAGGGAAAGTAGCTATTTGGGGAGTACAAGATTTGACCCTCCGTACTATCTTGTTCACCATAGCTCAGATGGCTGGGAGCTCCACTCCTCACATGGTGCTACAGAGTTACTTCCAGTATGCCATAGAGTGTACTGAGCCTCGGGTTTTTAACTAGGTAGATGCTATGCTTCGTAGTATTAAAAAGTAGTTGACCAAATGCAGACGAGGTGAACTGAAGCAATTCGGGTATAGATCTTTGTTAGTGTCCTTCTTTCTTGAGAGGGTTCCATTACTGAGGCTGTAGGTTGAGTGGAATTTACTGGCTCCCAGGGATCCAAGAATGTTGAGATGGTATCAACTCATGGCCCGACACGTAGCTGGACCAATTATCAAGTATGATGATACCTTCTTCAACTGGATGCAACCACAGATGTTGATGGTTGATGATTATTCTTATGCCAGGTTTTATTTCCAAGGAGATTCGGACTTAGTCCTGCTGGAGGATGCTCAGTGGGGGGAACTTGGTAAGAAGTACACAATTTTTTCTTTTTTAAATGTTTTTGTTAATTTTATCATATTCAAATGTTTTTTATATGTTCGTCCAAAGACTAAATACAAAATTCATTGTTGATGACACAGATGTGGGACCTTATCGACCTCCTGGTACTTCTCCCATTCAGTGGCGAGGAGAGGTAGTGCTAGTGCCACAATGGGAATCCGGGGATTATCAAGCAGTGGAACAAAACCTAGAGGGTTTGACAATAGATATTCCAGACATGCCTCTTGGAGAGGTTCCCTGACGTGATCAGCATCATACAGTAAGAGTGTCAGAGTACATGAGTTGACTTCTCCGTAGAGTTGCCCGAGCAGTCGTGTGTTACCATGAACGTCATCCATGATGTCACTTTGTAGAAGCTATGAGCTTCAGATCTTGACATTTTGGTCTTCGGGCAAAACTCTTTTTGTAAAAAACTCTTTTGATTGTTATATATACAGATGGCTTCTACCGATTTATCATCTGTTATGAAAATTGATGTGATTGATTTATAAATGATCCAAATGTCTATCTAATACATAGTTATCCAATGCATCAGTTAATGTATTTAGACATCTAGAATTATGTTGATATTCAATGTAATCAAAATAACGTTCCAAGAGGCGAATTCACAAATACACCCGTAACAAAGTAGGACTTCAAATAGTATAGACATTACTTAACTGTAGTACTACAAGATGCGAATTGAGTCGCACAAACAAATGGCGGATATCGAGCGAGATAACATCAACCAATAATTCAATAAGGGTGTTATACTCTGCAATGTTGTTGGTCACATGGCCGAGACACACACCTTGTAAGGAGACAAGTTCATTTGTAGGGGCGTAAATTTCCCATGCAGCGTAATCGAGGTTCTGAGTACTACGGCTAGTGCCATCAGTGAAGCCAATATAGGGTAGAGAAGACTCTGACATCTAGAAATCAAACACAACGTCACATAAGGGTAGAGACCAGATAATGACAAAATCAAGCTATAGTAACACACAAGAAGTATGATACAATAAAAATACAAGTACTTGTGCAAAGATGATTTTATGCATAGTACTTCTTCAAGTACAACCCATTCCTGGGTTCATTCAAAGGGATACCATCATAATCTACTAAATCATAAGCTCCTTTTTCCAAAACTCGTCGAACTATATAAGGACCTCGCCACATGTCTTCGAATTTTCCAGCTCCTAGCATATCTCGATCTTGTTCATAGAGGAGAACGAGATCCCCTTCAGATAAAATGCGAGGCTTGACATGTTTGTCGTATTGGGCCTTGACCCACTTTTGTAGGCTTTGATGACTAGGGTAGCATCGCGTCGAGTTTTGTCTAATCGCATAAGATACAATAGACATTCTTCCTTAGCAGAAGTATTTGGTAGGAGTTCAACAACTAGTTTTAAAGAGGGTATCTCGCATTCAATCGGGAGAATGGCTTCCAAACCATAAACTAACCGGAAAGGTGTAAACCCAGTAGCGGACTTGACGGATGTTCGATAAGCCCACAATGCTGAAAAAAACATTGTGTGCCAACTTGTTTTATGAATCCTTATCATTCGTCAAAGCATAGTTATGAGAACTTTGTTAATTTCTTCGACTTGGCCGTTGGCTTGTGGGTAATAGGGCGTTGAGTTGTCATGGTGAATACCCAAATTTTCAGTAAGTTCAGACATCATGAAGTTTCTGAAGTGGCTATCATGATCAATGAAGATAGCTTGGGGAACACCAAAACGAGCTATGACGTGATTAAAAATGAATAATGTTGCGATCTTTCCAGTGTTGTCAAATGTCGGCATCGCCTCGACCCATTTCGTAAAGTAATCGATGGCTACAATGATGTAACCATGCCCCCTGACCGAGTGAGGGTGACATGTCATGAAATCGATGCCCCATTTCAAAAAGGGGCCAATGGAGACCACAGGGTGAAGAGGAGTAGGATGTGACCGTATCTTCTGATTATAGGTATGGCAAGAATGGCATTTTTGAACAGAAATTATGCAGTCGTTAAATAAAGAAGGCCAAAAATATCCTACTCATAAGATCTTCTGGGCAGTAGCATACCCAGACATATGACCACCACAGGCTCCAGAATGGCAGTCATTCAAAGCTTTCTCAGCTTCATCGAACATTAGACAACGTCGAAAAACAGATTCAATCCCCTGATGATAAAGAGTATCCATGAGGATAATGTATTGACGGGCTTGATAGCGTATGTGACGTCGGTTAGTAGTAGACAAAGTTGGTCGGAAAGTCTAGGTTTGGAGATATATAATGATATCACCATACGAAAGATCATCAGTGCTAATAATGAAAATAGATTCATCTGGTAATGAATCAGCTGCTACATTTTCCATTGTAGAATAGGGAAAGTCGCATATCAACTCAACAAATACTATGGACTTCTTGGACTTGGCGCATTCGAATTTCAAGTCAAATTCCTAGAATATCACAATCCATTTGGAGTACTTTCCCCCTAGCAATTGATGGGTAAGAATGTGTTGCATAGGGTTGCAGTGAGAAATCACTGTAGTCTTGCGTGAGAGGATATAGTGCCAGAAGCATTAGATGGCTTGGACGACAGCCAAGGCTAGTTTTTCTACATGCAAATACTTGATTTCAGTAGGCGTTAGACTTTGACTCAAGTAGTAGATAACATGTTCATCGTTAGCATCATCCTCTTGGACGAGAACCATACCAATGGTGTAATTAGAGGCAGCAAGGTAGAGGAAATAATCATGACTGTAATTGGGGGGAAAGAGAAGCAGAGCATGCATTAGGGACAATTTCAAAGCTTCAAAAGCATTGTTGGCAATGGTATCCCAGATGAACTCTGAACCCTTTTTGAGGAGCTGCGTAAACCCACGAGTTATCTTGGCATAATTTGAGATAAAATGACTAAGAAAGTTTGCTTTCCTCTACAAACTTTGTAACTGGCAAAGTGTAGAAGGAGGAGGGAGATTAAGGATCACCTCAACCTTTAAAGGATCCACATGGATCCCTTGACGTGAAACGATAAAACCTAGAAGGCGGCCTGATTCCACACAAAAAATGTACTTATGAGGATTCAAACGGATATGGTAGAACTGACAACAGACGAAAATGGCATGGAGGTGGTTTGGGTGATCGACTCGATGCATTGAGTGAGCAGGTAAATCATCCAGATACGATTGGACAATGTGCTTGATATCATGGAAAGCATAAGACATAGCGCGTTGAAAAGTTGCACCAGTATTCTTGAGACTGAAAGGGAGTTTTCGATAGGCAAAAGTACCCCAAGGACAAATAAAAGTAGTCTTATGTTGATCTTCGGGAACAATGTTGATTTGATTATACCCGGAGAAACCATCCATGAGAGAGAAGATTTCACTTCCTGCGCAATCATCGACAATTTGATCGATGAAGAGGGTAGGAATGTTGTCTTTGGGACAAGCTTTGTTGATATCCCTATAATCAATGCATACATGAATGGTGCCTTGTTTCTTGTCAATCAGGACAAGATTGGAAACCCAGTCTATGAGAGCCACTGGATAAATAAAGCCAGCTTTCATAATTTTCTCAACTTCGAGCTTGATAGCAGCCGCTTTACGTGGGTGAACTGGAAGAAGGTGTTGTCGAATGGGTTTAGCGTCGGGGTATGTATTTATCTCATGTATCACAATCTCAGTGTCGATACCTGACATTTCTTTGTAGCTCCATACGAATATGTCACGAAACTCTTTGAAAAGGGACGTGTAGATGACGACTTTGTCAGAAGAACATGAAGCTCCGATATGGACATTTTTGACAATCCCAGGTTTGACAGATATGTCAAGGGGAATAGTGGGTGAGATATTGCTTAAGTTCCCTTCGGAAAACACATCGTGTGCAGACTCGAGAATGGTCTAAATGACAACAACAGTCGATGGGGTCGAGATCCATTGATAGTTCTCAATGGTATGTTGCTCCAGAAAGAGGATGGAACGATGATGTCCATCATCCCCAGGGGTGTCTTCCATGACAGACATGATCATCTCATCTGTCAGAAAATGACATGAAAAGGATCCAGAGACAACTCACCAAGAGAGGGGGTAGAAGGAGTTGCCAATTAAATGGCTTGATAGGCGGATTCAACCAGACTTAATGACATTTCGTTGCTGTAACAAAGATAATCTCTAGGGTTAGGTACTATCTAGGGGTCATGAGACGCAGGAAGTTCATGAATCGAAGTGGAGATCATGTTGATTGAAGTAGCAGACGAGTGTGGAACATCAGGCAGTGGAATGGGGAAAGTACCCATTAACGAAGAGTCTTTTAAAAGGCCTACACCAATGTTCTCATAACCCGGTGGGGTTTTAGCGATGAACGGTACGTTGTCAGTACGGGTATCGAAATTAAAGAAGGCTAGTTGGTCGACGGTGATGACCTTTTCTTGATGTGGGAAATGTACCACACAAAAAAGGGTCGACACAACTGTGTGCATGGAATTGATCTAGTTGTGGCCAAGAAAAATATTGTAATCAAGGGGAGCATCAAAGACTTCCACTTTGACTTGGACCATTTTTCCTTCTAACGTGATAGGAAACGAAGGAAGGACACCGTAGGGCTTAAAACCGGATTCGTTGAAGGCTTTAAGAGTGTTCTGGGATTCATTCAAAGGGGGAGAGCCAATGGCTTTCCAGCAAGCAAGAGACATAACACACGTCGAGGCACCCTCATTGATAACGATTTGACAAATGTTTTTGTCAGAGACAACCACTTGGATCTGGAACGTGAGTTGAGAGGGTAACCTTGGAATGTGATCTTCCAAGTCAAAGATTATTAAATTCGTATCGATCAGTTCAATTCCACCGATACCTTTCAACAGTGCCTTCCTTTGTGTGGGACAACTTTGAAGGACTTCAAGGGATGACATCGCATAAGGTGCTTGGGCTAGATATTCAACAATGCTGTAGTTTTGGACTGCATGAGCATGAGGATTGAAAGCCGATTTCTGAATGACGCCCTTTGGGAGCTGTCGCAGAACTGTGTCGAGGCTCGGTCGTTCGAGATGAAGAGGACCGTTGGTAGGTGGAGTCGCGGGAGAGGGTTGTACCAAGGAAAGAGGTAGATCATCAACCTTCTCTTTAGAGGAAGAATAATATTTGGCTCAAGTAGTGAGTGCAACGTCACTCTGCTTTGAATCGCCAGTACACATCAAAACATAGCATGTAGTAGAAGATGAGGGTTGGTCATGAATGACCAACTGAGCCTGTTGTTGAGATGGGAATGGTTGGGATAAAATGACCTGGGCAGGGGGTTTTGGAGCTCCTTGAAGGAACTTAGTGACCTTGGCATGTCATGCACAATCCTTTGTGTAGTAATCATCACCACAGATAAGACAAGGGTATCGTGGTTTGTGCTTATCCCGATCGTCAATAGGGGTAGTTTTGGTTCTCTCTGCTTGAGAAGTATTTTTGTCCTCCTTATTCTTACCTCTTCCCTTTTTAGATTTATTTTTAACGACTGGGGTAGATGTTATCGAACTAATTGGTAGGTGCAGACACTAACAGATCTCCCTAGATCCACCTGGATCTAGAACAAAACAGGATAGAACATGACACTTTCCTTAAGTTTTAGATATTGAATTTACTAACTAAAGAGGAATGAGTGACATACCATTTAAATGTCGCTTCCTCTCTCCATTGCCATCCTAGCTCCATTCCAATGCTCATAAAATGATGATCCTGCAAAAGAACACAACCATCCAAAGTGATAGCAATAGCATAAACTCAATATAAACCTATGTATGTGATCAAGGAATCATACAATAAAACACAACAAGATTTATAGGAAAGAATCATATTATTGTATCATATTAAATGTGAAAGAGAGATTACAACCATGGCCTTGATGTCGTAAGATCCCTTCCAACTGTCCTTTGTTCCCCACACACTTTAACTCCAAGAATTCTGAGAGCATAGATCTGATAGCTACTCACAATCTATCTTGACAAAGAAAATCTCAAAGCCACTCTAACCAAGCTAATAATTCCAAGCCAACCAAAGCTAACAAGCTCAAGAACCCCTTCTTCATGAGAGCTCCTCTCCTTTTATAATTTGAAGAGGATAAGGTGAGGAGGTTAGGATGATCCCACTAAATCATGAAAGCGAGTAAGATCCAAACCATTCGAATGCCACCTCACCATAGAAGTTTCTTCTTCTAGAAGATTCAATAAAACGCTCGTTTTTCCCACGTGTAAACATTCTTGCACCCTGCTTATAGTGCAACCTATGAACAGTTCACACCCTAAGTGTGTTCAACCTACGAGAATCAATAATTCTCACACCCTAATACATAGGCAGCGTGCGAACTTCCTTTTTTACAGGGTTTTTACAAGGGAAAATGCAACTTCTTTTCTCAGGAAAAGTTCTTCTCCCTTCTCTCTTTAGGAACTCAGGCCACTGACCCCTCTAAAGGAAACATATAGGTTTACATCATTAACGGTCATAGGGATGAAGAAAATAATGTGTAATAGAGAGCCCCCCAAAGTATGAAGTTAAAACAGAGTGATAGCTGAAACACTTTGTCGAGTGTGTGTAGGGAACAAGGAACAATCGGTCAGAAACCTGCCAACAAACAAGGAAATATAGTACAATAATATATCATCACTGAGGTAGGCATTCCCATACTCAGAATACAAATGACTCATAACATAAATGCCGACATGCAAAGATCCATGTCAAGTAAGACAGGTCATGGCCACCAAACATACACTGTGGATCCATGCCGATATGACTCAAATTTGAACATAGCCACTAAAAATACACTATGGATCTATGTGTTAAAGACTCAAATTTGAACATAGCCACCAGACATACAATGTGGATCTATGCAACAATACACTAAATATACTCCAACGCAACCTGAATCTGTCAGAAAAGATCCAGGGTCTTCATCTCCACCACTCTATAGTACGAATCTAACCATGTGAATACACGTGTTGAAGTCAAACATGGTAGAAACCACTTGATTACCGGTCATTAGTGTATATCATTAACAAGTGCGAGGGAAATTCACCATTAATTTGAATGACTCCTACGGTACACTAGTACAATCCAACGAATGTGAGTAAATGAGCTGAAGTCGAAGACTCGACGGAATCGCTCGATCAGGGGTCAATAATGAAAACCTAATGTCGAAAGCGAGGAAACCTGCCATTGAGGCATGCAAGTTCCAAGGTACCAATTAGTTTCTAAGTCTAACTCCTGGATAATGAGTTGAAGTCAACAGGAAAAGACTTGTCACAGGAAGGCCTTAATGTATCCCACATCAATGACATGAAACAAGTAACAAGATTTGATGTAGATCAGAGTAACAAGTGATTCAGGACTGACTTAGGGATGGACGATGCAATAGAAGGCTTAAGGACTGCAGAAATGGCCGACGCAATAGAAGGCTTTCTGGGTTGAACTTCTCTTTGAACATATTGATGACACGACAACTGTCTTGGAAACACTGACTCAACAACAGGGATCACAGACCAATTTGTAATCTTATAAGGGAGTATGACCAAGAGACGAGCATATTTTCCAACTTAGACACAAGGTGAGTGAAAGGGTGTCATGTTCAAAAACGACTCTTTCATGGAATACAGGTTTAGACACAATTCTATCCCAATTTTTTCCCCCACCATTTCTAGCGAGTACCTCTTTATTTTTATGCAAGCTTGAGGAGGATAATATATGCTTGTCGATGTAAGCTCATCCTTCAGACGAGTCCCTCAAAGTATGTTTAACGAACCCTAGGAAGGAGTGGTTCGGTCCCATTGTGGGTTTGTCGATGTTTGTTTAACGAGTCCAAAGATAGAAAAGTCGAAGGTTTTTCATGATTATAGAGTTTGGAAAAACAGTTAAAAGAGAACTCTTTCAGTTCCTTTTTCGTAAAATAGTCTGATGAAACCGAAAAAGAGATAAATTCTTGCCCAACAGATGCTTTCTTCAAATACTTTAACGAGCGTGAAAATAGAAAGGTCGCTTGGCAATCTTTTCATGTGTAGGGAGTCTGAAAAGAGCTTAAAAGGAACTCCAGGGGGTTCCTTTTTCGTATAACCTTTACGAGTCCAAAAAAGTGATAAAAGTATACTCGGTTACATTCTCACTTATTTA
>JASDQU011403884.1:37171-50864 GCA_032191745.1 Picea mariana
CAATAAATGTATTTTCTTCTCCTTATATCCATAGCTTGCAATTTTTCTTAGGATCTATTTTAAATAGCTGCAAAAGTTTCTCTTGCTTTAAATTTGTATAGTCTTGCTTTAAGATATGAGTTTTAAACCATTTCTTAAGTATTTTAAGAAAATATTATCTTTCCATTTGTCAAAAAGTAAGTTCCTTTGGTTGTTAAAGTGCTCTTCAACTGAGCTTTTGTGCATGGAAAAGTTAAGAGTTAGGGTTAGAGGTCTATGATCATAATCAGGTTCGTGGTCATCTAAAAGATCAAAGTTTACTATTTGGTTGTATATGGGGATATCTAATATTACATAATCAGAAACACTGCTACCGAGCCCATGGATACAAGTCATCGTGTTATAATTTGACCAATTCCTTAGACCATTGCAAATTATTAAATCTTGAGAACTACAAAACTTGATTAACTGAGTACCAAACCAATTCTCGATCAAGTCTTTAGAGTTTCTTTTGTAACTGTTAGCTAAAACAAGGTCTTCATCTAGCCAAAAAGGATTAGGGTTGGAGTTATTGCATAAAATAATAGCTTGATTGATTGCAGTTCTAGCATTAAAGTCTCCCAATATGAGGATATTTCCTTCATTTTTCATATTGTAGATATCTTGCTCTAAGCTTTTGTAGGGACAATTCTTATCTAGATCGTTTTTTTGTATAAAAACTAGAGTTAATAGGTGTGAAATAACACATTTATATAAAAATATTCTTAGCATTAATATCAAATATATCCATCCATATGCACTGATTGAGAGGATCTTTTATATGAAGTTGGAGGTGAGGAGAGATGCTCATTTTTATGTAACAAACTATGCCTCCAATCCCYCTATGGGAGGACTTCTTGTTCCATGTTGACCACAAAAYAAATCCTTCGATATTAGGGACCTTACATTCTTCATGCTCTCAAGTTTCAACTAAGAAAATAATGTCAATGTCACTTGATATCCAACTTAGTATAGGCCCTTTACTCCATGGAAATCTACGACAGTTCCAAAAGAGGATCCAAAGTGTCCCAAATTGYTATTTATCATTATTTGTTTGGTCTCTATCCCTTATAATAGCCTTTCAATTCCAAATGATTTCCCATTTCCCTTCCTTCGCGGCKTCTTTCACCTTTTTAACTTCCTTCCTTAATTCATCTTGGTCCTCTTGAATGAGGTCTTCRTTGATAAATATTTCTAACCCTTTTAAGCTTGGAGTTTTGTTGAGTATGCCATATTTATGGTAAATAGAGCTTACCTTAACCCAGATCAACCTATCTTTATGTTCAATTATTTTTCCCAGCCTCTTTTCTTCTATGAAGCAAGGTGTCTCAATTTGTGATTTACTTTTTAGTTCTTCCTTGACTATTACGAGGGTGTCCTCGTCTTTCTAATCTTTTACACCAAAAATTATGAGGTCCAAGGCTCTTTTCTTGAGTTCATGGTCTAATTCTATGAGCTTGTTCATTTCTTATTTGATGGGTTTGATATACAACTTAGGTTCCAAACAATGTATAACCAAATTACTAATTGTTTTTTCTTCTAACTTTGTAATCTTATCCCTAAGATTATGATTTTTTGGGACCTTGGCCTCCTAGGTTGATTTTTTTTCTTGGCTTTGTTTTTATCTTTCTTGTAATCTAGCCTCCATTTTTTGCAACTTACTCTCCAAGTTAGTTATATAATTATTTATATATTATATAAGTATTTATTAAATATATCATTTCTTTTAAAATAATTAATAATATAAAATGCTCATCTTATTTTAAAGTGATTTCATTATGATTTGAAAAATTTGAGATTTATTTTTAAAAGCATTGGAAGTAGTGATAATACAAACTACTCTATTTTTAGTATTTGAAGAGTATTTATCATATCTTGATATGATCTTTTACCAAAATATTAACCAAGTTGAGGTTTATATGTAGTTCATTATTTCCAAATTAAAATATGACACATAATCATCTTTATTTCCGACTCAATGATTCTCGTTGACCCAATTTCTTCAAATTATATTGTTGTTTGAATTCCAATTTGTCAACCATATTTTTTTCTTATGAGGCCCAAGTTAGACCCAAATTTACTCTAATGCTTGGTGCTATTTCTTTGGATCTTTTTTTAGCTTATTTTTTGGGTCTTCATTATCCCCTAATTTCTTTTTTGATACAACTTTTGATTTAGATCCACCAACCTTCCCAAAAGGTCCAAAAAAATTTCCATAGCTTCCATGAGGAGGGTCGTGTTGTGAGAGATATCTTCAACTTGTTCTTCCATCTTCAAAAATCACTCCTCTTCTCATCTCAAGAGTTGTACAATTGGACTCATTTGTCATGGTTGACAGTTTTGAGACTTCCTTCTTAAGCTAATTTTTTGATCTTGTAACTTCCACAAAAATCCCAAAGAAAATTTTTCTAATACCAATATTATATCTAAACTACCATGGATATTCCAATGGAACAATTCATCACAATAGATCTTACAATATTTTAAAATCTTTTATTATGCAGTTTATTACCTTAGATCTCAAAATTGTTATTTCTAGCATAGTGCTCAAAATTATGAAATTAATTGAAACCAAAATGAAATAAAACAAGCAAATGAACACAACATACACACAAATGAACACAATATGTGACCTGGTAAATCTAGTACAAGAGAAAACTCAACTAGAAGGTGAGGCCTACTCTTTGTTTTCTTTTTCTCAGTTATGAAATGTAAGTACAAAGAAAGAGGCACTCACTATGGAATTGCCATGGACATTGTGCTTTAATGGATGCTGCAAAATCTTCTACCTTCTCTATTATGCTTCAATATCCAATTCCTATATGCTTTGTTCAACTATGGAACAATTAAAAATAAGAAAAGAATGGAACCCCTATCTTTCCTAGCAGCCCAGTATTTAACACAGTGTGATAGTCATATAGGGTTAGGGTTAGGTTTTTTGCATGCCTCAAACTTCAACCAGTGTTAGTGTTTTAGACCCTCTAGAATATTATTGAAATTATAAGCATGACTATCCCCACATGTGTGAGTAATAGGAGTTGATGTGGCATCCACTTAGTGGCATGGTGGTCAACAAGGTAGGTCAACTTGCAGGATGCATAACTTCAACATACAAAATCTNTTTATTACCTTAGATCTCAAAATTGTTATTTCTAGCATAGTGCTCAAAATTATGAAATTAATTGAAACCAAAATGAAATAAAACAAGCAAATGAAAACAACATACACACAAATGAACACAATATGTGACCTGGTAATTCTAGTACAAGAGAAAACTCAACTAGAAGGTGAGGCCTACTCTTTGTTTTCTTTTTCTCAGTTATGAAATGTAAGTACAAAGAAAGAGGCACTCACTATGGAATTGCCATGGACATTGTGCTTTAATGGATGCTACAAAATCTTCTACCTTCTCTATTATGCTTCAATATCCAATTCCTATATGCTTTGTTCAACTATGGAACAATTAAAAATAAGAAAAGAATGGAACCCCCTTTCCTAGCAGCCCAGTATTTAACACAGTGTGATAGTCATCTAGGGTTAGGGTTAGGTTTTTTGCATGCCTCAAACTTCAACCAGTGTTAGTGTTTTAGACCCTCTAGAATATTATTGAAATTATAAGCATGATTATCCCCACATGTGTGAGTAATAGGAGTTGATGTGGCATCCACTTAGTGGCATGGTGGTCAACAAGGTAGGTCAACTTGCAGGATGCATAACTTCAACATACAAAATCTAATTGAGGTTATTTGTGTACCAACGGAAAGATTACATTGTGAAGAACAACATTAATGGGGTGGATCTTACCGCACAAAGTTTTGACCCCAAAAAGTGTCATTTGATGCCTCAAATTGGATATGGAAGTTTTTGAAGCCCAAATCGCCAAATTGGAACATGCCCCTAAAATAAGTCAATTCTTCCAATTTTTCCACCTTGAAAGTACCAAGATAGATGAGAAATTATATAATGATCCACTCCATATCATTCAATGAAAATTTATTAAAAACCCAAGGTAAGAAAATATCTTCTTTCTCCAACTCACATACATCAAAACTCGTCTCTTTTCACTCTCGTATTATCAATGGATGCAAAATGAATTCTTCTCATACTCAACATCATTTCTCATTGTATAGAAATGTTCTAGTATTTGAAACAAGTACAAATCAACTTATTTTACCAAAGAATAGCTCAAGGAATTAAAAAATTCTACATTTGGAATTGATTGCTAAGAACGCACTCGAAGAAGGGTTTCCCACTCCCATTTTTTACACCACAAACTCCAAGCTACCATTAAACCATTAAAACATTGTTCTAGCAATGTGTAACTCTAAAAGTCAACCCCCTTAATGTTGTACGTTACTCCTCAAGTCCCTAGGGCCTATGCAATTCTTGAAAGATGGATAAAACCATTTTTTAATGGATTCCATGGCTATAGTTATGTGTAGGCCTACAAAACTTAATAAAAGATGGTGAGAGTAAGAAAAAATGAGAAGAATGAACGTTGCACTTGTAGAATGAAGAAATGAGAAGGAATAGGTAGTGTTCTTCCTCTTAAAATCTCAAGACTTCTTCTCCCAAGTAGTTATAATATCAATTGGCACTTGAAATTATAATATCAATTTGGCACTTGAAATCATTGATTTAACTTTCTAGTGGTCAAATCATTGTTGAAGAAGGTTGTACGACCTTTCCAAGTGAACAATTAGCTCAAGGAAGACCAAATCACTGAGTAAAAAAGATGAGGAATAAAGGCACATAACACTGTGAGGTGAGTGATTTATCTCTTGGAGGAAAATTATTGACCTTGAGAGGAAACAAGACAAAATCACAAGTCTTGAAGGCTTGTATACCTCTAAAGCCAATGATTTTCCTATTTTTAACATAATTTGTTTAAAAATGTGAAATTTCAAATTATTTATTTACCCAAGCAATGCCAATTTTTCCCACCTCAAGAGAGTAGGTTGCTTTTCTCACCTTGAAGGCATGTTGATTCACATGCTCAAATTGTTTGCTTGCAAAACCAACAAGCCTTCTAAGTGAGCAATTTTGCTCATAATTGATGAAATTGCTTTCAAATCTAAATCAGACCTCTAGAATGATCTAATAACTAAAATTCATCTTCCTTGTTTCCAAATTCATCCCATATAAGCTGAGATATTTAATATCTTCGTCGATTAATGATTTCATTTCTCATCCAGCTCTTCAGGTTCATTGAGAATGAATAAGGATTCAATAGATTTATGGCTCTTACTGCTTCAAATCAAGCCTTGAATCTCACTTCTTGGCACCTCATAACCATCACTAGACTTCACAAGTATAGATGTTGGGCGTTGGTCAATTCCTAAAACGCCATGGGATGAAAGAGTGTGTCACCTTTGTGACACTAAGAAGGTTGAAGATGAAAATCACTTTCTCTTAGATTGTCCAGCCTATACCCATATTAGATCTTGTTTTCAAAATATTGATCACACTACCAACCTTCCTAACCTCTTAACTCAACAAAAGTATGGTGATCTTGGAAAGCTTCTCTTAATGCTTTTCGAGCACAGAAACAAAATTCTAAAGAATCACAANTTAGATCTCGTTTTCAAAATATTGATCACACTACCAACCTTCCTAACCTCTTAACTCAACAAAAGTATGATCTTGGAAAGCTTCTCTTAATGCTTTTCGAGCACAAAAACAAAATTCTAAAGAATCACAAGTAATCACTTACCCTCTTAAGATCCGATAGACCAATTACGTCTTAGTAGACATTAATCATCATCATCATCAAATAGGATAAAAAATAACCTCAAAATAGCCTCGATGAACTGTTAAAATTTAATTAAATTGAGTATAAACGAGACCCCTTTGTTTTTGGCATTCGTAACCCTGTAACTCCTTTGTTGTTCGACCTTGGATTGATGAACCACGTGCTGCTAAGTGTATTAGGCACTAGTACCTTTCCAATGATTTGTTGGATTAATTATTTTGACCTCATCTCATCTGCTTTAATGAATCGGGAAACAAAAGTTCCCGAGAAATTATTTTATCGACTTTTTCAATGTTGTGATCCTTCGAATTGAGTTCCATCAATTGTATTGAGTTTGAGTTCATATGACAAAAAAAATTCCAAATATACGTGTAAGAAGGTGCTCGAGGCTAAAATATGGATTTTGTGCATATAGTCGTTTTACTGGGATCAATTTTTTCTCGCACATATTACATCCTTGTTATATGGAATTTGTTTTAGATACTTGTAGTTGTTGAGATATGTGTACAAGAAACATATTGTAATACATATTGTAATATGTGAAGGAGACTTTTAAGCACCAAATGCATCTATGGGAAAATAGATGGTAAAATTGTCGATTTGACTGAAAACTCATCGGTTAGAATTCTAGTTATTGAGAATGTCTATTTTGTGTTTAAAAGAAGATAAAAACTAAACTCGTGCATGTGGTTTTAGTCATTTCCATGATTTGGTCACTTAGCACACCTTGCTTATACTATGATGTAATTGTGTGGGTTGCATGATTATGATAGTTCGTTGTTAGATGTATCATGTTGTCATTTCTATATGGTTTAATTTTGCATTCATGGACGTTTCATGTCATTCCCATGCACATGAGAAACTTAGCTCCTCCCCTCCGCTCATCAAAGCTCAACTTCTTGTGTTGTCTTGTATTGTTTGTTGAATGGATATGATGTTAACTTATCTTATATTTTGACCTATGAAAATGAAGCATAAATACCTACACATGAGGACATTAAAACACATTAAACCTTAAAAAACACATAAGCCATCAATCGATCAAATGCATGAACAAATTGGAACAATTTCATGCAAAGACAATACCACACAAGCAAGATGCAAATGAAAATCAAATCATGTATAAGACTATGGCATGTGAAGTAGTCATTAATGCACAAGAAAGAATGAGCCCAATGCAATAGATCAAAATCAATACATGACACAAAGTATAACTCTATTATTCAACCACAAGGTAAAGTAGTCAATGAATATGCTTAATCATTGTATGTGATTCAAGGACATTCATCAAGGTAAGATAAGTTGAGAATAACATTTTTGAAGATGAATATTAACTTGGGAAAAGTAGAAAAATGGGGGTCCCCAAATCTATTGACTTGGGGATAGTTAAGGCCTCAACACCCTTTAGAGTGGGATTTTTTCGATGTTATATAGAAGGAGGCCATACCTCCATTTTGAGAGTCACTATTACATTGCATAGTGGGTTGCTTCATGTTCTGACTAGTCATCGACATATACGAAGAAGACTTATTTTATGAATTTCCATGAACATCCATTGACTAAGACAAATGCACCTTCCCTTTTAAATTTATGTGAATAAACATTGATTAGTATAGATGCAATTTACAATTGTTCCATTTTGTGTCTTGGAAGTGTTTTAAAGAATTACGAGCTTCTTCTTATGTGTTGAAAGTAACAAATCCAAACTTATAGCTCAACCCCTTTAAGGTTTTTATGATTTTGATAGTTGATAACTCTCCTATTCCATATGAAAGATCACTTCATTGTTCCTCTTACAGCTTTCTTGGTAAGTTCTTCACCCAGATCTGGATAGGCCCTATGCACTCCACTACCAGCCACTTATCGATCAAAATTTCCATGATGTTGTGGGGATCAATTCAGTGAATGTTGTGAGAGAAAAAAGGAATAATGTGGGAATAAGGATGACTAAGGGGTAAGTGTGCCTCAACAACCCTGTAATGTATCATGGGCTATAGCTAAAACCATCCACTAGCATAGGTTCAAATTCAATTGCCGACATTGAAAAGATTGTGCAAGGATCACCCTATGCAACCCTTATCAAAACACATATATGTAAAACTCTTAACAACAAACAAGGCCACTAGCACAAAAAAAAAAACACCATGAATTAATTAGAAAGGGTAAATGATCAAACCTTAAGTCCACAAAATTCATGTGAGGAAGCTAGTTTGCTTTGCTTATTACTTGCACCTTACCTCAATCATTGTTATTTGCTGAAGCATGTCCACAAATACAATCATTATCATTGATAAAGTAATATCAAGACCTCTCTTTCACCTTACTCAACAAGCCACTTGAACTTTTTTTTCTACTTTTTTAATTTTCAAACATCTATAACATGACTACTAATAACACCAGGTTTTCCCTAATATTTTCACTTAGATCTGCAAATTACATTTAAAAAATCTCTTCAATAATATTTGTTATGTATTTTAGGATAGTAGTTTATGTAGATAAAATGTACCAATAACATTTGAGGCTTTCCCTAAATATTTAAGTCGAAAGGCGTACACCTATTGACAATGGGCACAATTGATGATCTTTTAACCTTATTTAACCTTAAACCCTAATCTGATGGCTATGCATTGAAGATGCTGGCATATTCTGATGCCCACCCTAATCTGATGGCTATGCATTGAAGATGCTGGCATATTCTGATGCCCACGCGTTCCATTTATCAACCTAATGCAGTGAAACATTTCATATTACCAGAGATGGATTACCACAAACATGACGTTTTATATTGGGGGCACGCGTTCTCAACAGCAAATTAAATTAACGACTGTGCTAGTTATGCAAACAACTAAAAAATATATTTTTATTTATGCAAATAACTAAAAGATTTTTTTCCAACAAAAAATTTCTCAAACTATTAAATATATAATATTCTAAAAATACATAATTAAAAAAAAAAAAACTTGGAGTTCACTAAGGAAAAAAAAATATTTTTACTGTTGTACGCTGTAGTGGTTGACTTCACATAAATTTTACTGCAAGAAAAAGTTGAAAAATTAAATTACTGTGGACTTTAGCTCTGCGTTGTGATAATTACTCAACGAACTCTCTTACTGTTCGGTTTCCATCTGGGAATCACTACGGACACCGCGCCCTCATCCTTCCGAAGAGTGTTTTTTTTTTAAATTTGAGCTCCGCTCTTGGAGGAAATTGCTTGGCCGATTGTTTTTTCACTTCTGCCAATCGCACTTAAGATTACAACCAGATCTAGCTGATATTTAATTCCTTGGCGAGAATACAAATAAGTAAATTTGTAACGGTTTTGTCTACTTATTTTATGAAATGTTTTTTTTTTTTTCGGAATTTGACTACTTAAATCTGTTTGAAATCATTATTTTTTTTTGTCTTAAATTTATTTTTAAATATAAAAATTGAATCAGAATACTAAAAATCTTTGAAGCACTTCGATTATACAAAAATAATCACATTTTAAGCCCGACGACTTAAATGAATATAATATTGTTTTGTATTGATATATGGAATTAAAACGACATGAACAAACCGTGACAAATCCCTTCTACCATGAATAATATTCCTGCTACGCTTCTTCCCATGCCTTTTCATCACCGTCTTGTAAAGGTAAGCTTGTAGGTCAAAGTATTATTTAAATCCAATATTTATAAATTCAATGGCTTTTCTCATGCATGGAATTGATATATGATGTTGAAACAACTAGAATAAATCTCATCTTACGTTCAGTGCAGTGCTTTTTGTGATTCATTCAATCTGGCATTGGATAAACATTAATGGAGGGTGTAAAATTCAGATTGGACCAGAAAAATGGAACCACAACAAGTACCAATTTGGACTCCCCTTGTTCTATAGGAATCGCTCCTCAACCATTTGAACCCAATGAACCAACGACTCGTATGGAGATTGATAGCGAGCAACAACCACCAAACCTAATTTTTTAACATGTTTTTTTTGGGTGTTCTGATAGGGGTTTATTATATAAGGTCTTCACCTTCAAATTTTGTGACCATGTACACTGGTGCATTGAAATCTCAATTTTTTTTTGAGGATGACGCCATGAGAAACTAGATAAATCATTTATATGTACTAAGGTTTTAACCGTCTTTGTGTACATGTGAACATTTTTATAAATTAAATTTCTCTATTTCTGAAAAAACAAAATTTGTATTTGCTTGACTTTGTGCTACTTCAAATCAAATGCCCAGATGTAGTAGTATTTTCATATGTAATCGTAAAACTCCATTAAATTTATTAGGGTTAAGGTTATTATGATTAAGGTATGAGGGTTACTATTATTATGATATATATTAATTATAAACTGAGTTCAAATTCATATTTAGTGATTAAATTTGTTGTTTGAAGTTGAGTTAGGTTGTGAGGTATTTGTATCTACTCTGACATGGACTAAGAAATAGCACAGTGGCACATGTCCCATCACCATTAATCCAAGAGTTGGAGCTTTCGGAAAGGATGCAGATGGAGACCGTCGGTCCACAACGACACCGCTGGCCAATCCGATAGCGGAGAATAGCAGTGCCGCCAACACACAAATAACGCCTTTTGCTAACCTCGGGTTCTGCTTCTTCTTTCTTCTTTCCTTCGTCCCTCTGCCCATCCTCCTTCACGAAATCTCTTTGCCAAAAGCCTGGAATTTATATAGTCCAGTCTGCCATTGTGGCTGTTGCTGTGGATTTGTTACTCTTTGCCAAAAGCCTGGAATTTATACAGTCCAGTCTGCCATTGTGGCTGTTGCTGTGGATTTGTTGATGATAACAATAGCGATACTCTGCCGCAATCCTCAATTGCAGACGAAGCCCAGGAAGAAATATGCGTGTTTGCATTTGCGTCAAAGAATATTTTATTTTTCTTCAACCTTTCGTAGTATTAATATAAATTTTAAAATGTTTTTATTAATTTTTTTTTATATATTTATACATTCAAAATGGTAATTTTTTTTAAATAGTAATTTCACATTATATGTAATATCTATTTAATATTTTATCAAATGTATATTACATTTGTATTTACCAAATGTAAATTTACACACTTTTATTTACCAAATACAAATTAACATGCATTTTTGTAATAATTTATATTAAGTTATTTGAGAAATTTTAAAAATAATTCTCATTTAACTTTATATTATTTAATTAACATTTTGGTTAATAAAAATGAAATGACATTAAGGATATTGACCTTTTTCCTATTCACCCCTTATTCAGGTTGGTTATAACTACTCCCTTTGAGGAAGGGGCTAAACATATCACCACCTATTTAGGTTGGTTATAACTATTCTCTTTAATGAAGGGGCTAAACATGTCATTGTATTCTCTTTAATGAAGGGGCTAAACATGTCATTGCTTTAAAGGTGAGTTGATTTTTAATGAAAAAATATCACCATCTCAATTTAAACAATTAATAATTATATTATGTAATTTACCACATATTATTTAGCATTTATCAATATCAAATAATTCTTAAAATATTTTTATTTAATTTTTAATGTCTAATCAATGTTTTGATTAATGGAAAGCCAATTATAATAAAAGTTAGAATCTTTGTCCACCTTGATTTCCAATGAAAAAATATTATCACCCTAACTTAAACCATAAATAATTATGTCAAATAATTTACCACACATTATTTAGTGTTTACCAATATTAAGTAATTTATGAAAATTTTAAAAAATATATATTTTTTAATTTTAATGTTGTCTCATCAATGTCTAATAGGAATCAGTCATACCAGCCCAACCAAACAAATATCTCTTTTTCTTTTCTTAAATATTATATCAAAAATTAGAAAGTATTTATTCTATTTCTTTAAAAATATTTTAATTTTTTTGTATTTAAAATATTTTAATATTTTTGTATTTTTTTTTTAATTGGAATTTGAAATTGAAGATTTGTTTTTATTTATTCAATTTTTTTTCCATATTTTGATAACTTAAGAAAAAGTCTTAATTATTAAATATGTTTTTTTTCCTTTTCTTAGTATTTATTCTATTTTCTATTCATATTATTTTATATTAAATTTTAAATTAAAATTATTTTTTTATTTAATATTTCATTTTTTTAATAAAATGCAATTTATAATAACAATAATAATTTATTTTTAATATCGCAATCAAATTAAATACTAAATTAATAAATAAAATCCCCTTATTTATAGTAATGACATTAACCAAATTTTAAAGATGAAGATTTTCATTCTTTAACATTTACAAGTTTAATTGTATAATAAAATTATTTATTAAACAAGAGAATGCATGAGAAACATTATAATTTGATATGCATTACTTAATTTTTATGCCATTTTAATATGGTTAATATGCATTGCTCCACTTTTATATAGTAGCTTACAAACTTTTTTTTCGAAATTTAGTTAGAATAAGTTATTTTTTATAATAACTATATATAATTAATAATATTAATTATAACTATTTATTATGATGACTATAGTTAATACATTAAAATTGATTTATAAGATTTTATATAGGGTGTTCTAAGAAAAAATGTTTTTCGTTTTTAATTATTTTTGTGGACAATTTTTTAGACTCATAATGTTTTAGGAATTGTTTAATCGTCATTTCATTCATTATTCTGAGGATTTGTTCTTATTTTAGCAATGTGAATAAATATGTAAATAATGAGATATATAAAAGATCAAACTTAAAAAAAATTGAGARCTCWTTATATTGTYAATAATATTTTTCCACAATTATATTGTCAATAATATTTTTCCACAATATTTATGGTTAAAAGTTCATTTATGTTGTTAATATAAGATCTTTCAAAAAAAGAATCTCTAACTACTTCAATGAGGACTTCACAATGTAAATAACATAAACTCTTTCATGCTTCAATTTACTATTCCTTCTCCCAATCACTTTGGCATTTCCATTTGTCCATTAAAAAGATATGGAGTAGATGTGAGTGACTAGATTAGACATGCAAACTTGACATTTCCCAAATCTAAGTTAAGCCTCCATATTTTATCTCCATGACTATGCTAAATCTCTACCAATATGTTTACACTATGTAAAAAATATAGGTGGCATTTATTTCATTCCCCACAAGAAAATTGCTTCTCCAAATACAGACTGGAATGTCATTAATGTGATCTTCCTCTTTTAATATGTTTTGAGGTTGTTTTAACCATAACAATGAGTAAATCTTGAATATTATATTATGAAAAAACATATTTCAATAAAATTATAAAGAAAATTATTTACTTTTATTATTGAATTAAAAAATATTATAAAAATTTCTAACTTTTTATTTTTTCTCAATTATTTTTATAAGTAATTTAAATTTAATTTGGAAATTTTTTTCTTTATATTTTTAATAAATATGAATAAAATTAATATAATAAAATTATTAGAAACTTATATTTTTAATAAACATGAATAAAATTATTAAAAAATAATTTTAAGGTGAATTCAAAAAAAAAAAATCCATGTAAACCTAACTAAGAATTAAATGAAATTAATAAAGTTATTAAAAATAGTTTTATCAATCTCTATAACATTTCTTGTTTTTCTAATAAGATAATTAGAAATTAATTTTAAAATATATTTAGGAATTCATTTTGATTAACATAGACCAAATAAATACATTAAAGTTTTTTTATAATGGTGAATTAACTTTTTTTTTAGTTGATTTTCCGAGGCTTTATAATCCAATATAGAAGAAATGTGGAGACTTAAAATGTGATGTGTTATGTTATGTTACAATTATAATTATAAAGTAGGCTCAATTAATACTACTACTAAAAATAATATTTTTTATAAAAATAAAATCAACTTAATATATGTCTTAATAATTACTTTAATTTGGTATATAATTACTTTTTAAATATATTTTTTCAAAATGAAATATATATATATATATA